>CAVNYN010243890.1:0-15452 GCA_963692815.1 Nyctanthes arbor-tristis | reverse complement strand
TTTAAAAGTAAAATATAGTAAAGCATTAATCGAGTACATAAAAAGGTAACTATTAATATGTTATTAATAAAATATTAATTTAGCGCATCAAGTACTAAATCAAAATTGTATATTTACTAATTTGTTATGCAAATCCGATGACACGTATCTGTACAACGCATGTGTGAGACTTCTTTCGATTCCACTGCTGGCAATGACATTGGTGTTGTATGATATTTTTAGGTATCTTGGTATCCCGTCTTTTAAGTGACTTCGTTTGTTGTATTTAGTGATAGTTATATTTTATTTTCATTTTCTGCGTTTCATCTAAGGTAGGTACTGGTACAATATAAAATATGATATTATTTACTTTTACAATACTATAATACAATCATGCATAAATACATACATGAATAAAATGGGTTGTGCCATGTGAATTTTTTTAGGTTTTTCTGTATGAGCTCAATCTAATTAACTATATTATCTTTTAACATTTTTGCTGGCTATCTTCACAACCCGAATTCTGTTATCAAAATTTATTATCAATGTGAATTATATGAATATCTTTTATTTTATCAATTATCCAACAAACTTTATTGTTTCCGTTGTCCCTAAGGAAAAAAAGAAACATAAATTATGACAACATTAATTGTGTAACATCCCGCCAAAAATTTAAGAATCAATTAAGCTTTATAGTCGTTACTTTAATGATGATTAACAAATAAATGAATAGACAATGGTTAAGTCACATCATCCTCTTTAATATATAGTACTAAAATTCCCAAAATATAAGCCATGTGCTATTTTTTTAATTAAAAGAGTGATGATTTGCCAAGTATGTAAATGCTTGTCATCTTTCTGAAAAATTAAACTTGCTACTTGTGCCAAGTTTTAAGGCACATGACATTTATATAAATAATAAATTTGCTGGATCTTGTCAAGTGCACAAGACACTTGTTAGTCTTGTAAATAATGGACTTCAATTACTATTTAAATACACTTAATTCCTAACACTATAAAAATGGGGGCAAAGGCTAAGAAAATTCACCAAAATTCGTCCAACCTTATTGTGAGGTGGAGAACACTAATTAAAACTCTCCAAAACACTCTTTTTACACTTGAAATAAAGCCATATATATATATATAGAACCCCCTCCTAAAAGACACATTTTGAAGGCAATCTTTCACTGAGAATTGTTCAAAGAATCCTTGAATCAAAAGGTGAGTAACGCATGTCTTTGGCTCTATCCTTTTCTATTTCTTGGCTCTCTCTTTCGGCTCTCTATCTTTTTTGGAACTGTTCTTTCCTTTAATGGTATTTGGCCTTTGATAATTGATGGTGTACCATTGCTTTGGATAAATGATTGTTCCTTGCTTTTGGGCATCTCTAGTGGCGCTGTCTACCTATTTTGAATTGTATTTGTATTTCTTTGTGGTACTATGGCCTTGCTATGTAGTCTTGGCTATTTGTACATTTGTATCGTATGGCTTACGGGTAAAGGCTAAATTAGTGATGTGCCTGAGTTTTGTATTTTTGTCATCTGTTGATTTTCCTTGCATTGTTTTACAGGGACCAATACATGTTATTCACTGAGTACTTTGTACTCACACCCCCAAATTTTCTACAATCCTGTAGGTATTAAATTAATGTTATATGGCCGGATCATCCCAAAGGTGGAGGATATACATGTATGTGATCGAGACTTCGGTGTATGGCTGCAGTTTCGTTGTAGGTGGCCGCAATGTTTGTTGTAAAATCATAATGGATAAGAGTGTTTGGACTTATATTTGTAAAGTCTTACCCTCGATTTTGAATCGACATATATATATTTAAATGCTTCCGCTATTGTTAAAATTGGGGGCGTGACAAACTGTATCGAATGTCACTGAGTTTTTACTTTACTTGTAAATAGATAAATAATATTTAGCTGTCAATAATTAGATCAAGAACTTTAATTTAATAGGAATTAGGTCTCTCCACTTTAATTATCAACAATTAGATCACCAAATTATATGTAATTACAGGAAAGTCACTTTGTTAAGGCTATATTATTATCTTATATCATGAAATTATAGTCTCAAATAATAAGAAAATGATCACTCTAAATGACACATTTTACTGAAGAGGAAAAGTAGAAAAATAATTTTAGGGTACGTAAAGTATTTAACATCTATCTTGACATATAATTTTAAATAAATTTTAACCGATTGCCATGCATCGCAGAGATGGTCATACTATCATTTCATCATATTCTAACAACTTCTACTGAAAATCTTTATAAGTCTAAATTTTTTAATGCGATACGATACTCTAGAATTTTTAGCCATAAGTCGAAGTTAAAAATCAGTATTCCTGGTATATTATTACGGTATTTTTATCATTCGACTACATTGTGTAGTGGCACGAGACTTAAAATCTCAAGACACGGAGATCGCATTGTTTAGGCAAAAATTCTATCTCGATTAGATGCATGTGACAAATTTTTTTATTGTAAGAAATACAAATACTATTTGATCTAAGACTTTCTTTTACAATACAAATTACATTTATAAATGCCATAGTTTTTATATTTTTTTATGACATCAAGTATCTAAAATTTTATCAAATGACTTTTGATGTATGACTTTTTTATTATCTGCATCGCACGGGTGAAAAATCTAGTATACACGTTAAATGACAGTTTGTCTGGTATAATTGCAATTTCATCTGACGCAATTACAAAATCTTTCCCACCTAAAACCCTATTTAGCACAATTGCTTACAATGTCGTACCACACTAGTTGTCACTTTTAATAAAAAAATTGTTACAAATGTAATAGTAAATGATTAAAGTACTCGTGACTTATATATATTAAAAATAACATGCCTTAAACCATTATACCAACTCTTTTAGTTGTTAACAATTTTTATTTATATATTACTATTCTTGCGTGTTTTCACTCGACGAAAATATTATTATTAACCACATATATATTTGAAGGCTAATAATGTTGATACTACGTTTTTTTATTAATCTCACTAATTTTTCAAATATACTAAAATAGTCAAAATTAAAATGACACAAATAACCATCATATTCTTAACAATTATAAATGTTTTCCCCTCCTATCTTTTTCCCCTACGTGCACTACCACATACCTAATCAATCTATTTTGATTTTTATAATAAAAAGATATAAGAATCGAAAATAAAAATTTCCTTTCCTTTGTACAAAAATAAATTGCCACAAGCTACTACCCTAATTAATAAGTCAGTTTTTCTACAATATCTTAAGTCATTTTGTCTGCAGCGTCTCTAAATTCATGAACCTATGAAATTAGATTTATGAAAGAAATAAAGAATCAATTTAATTAATGTTATAATAACTTCATACGAAAAGTAGATTTGACAAATTGTATTCTCCAATCCGGTTGGATTCCTTAATAAACATGAAAATTTTTATGTGAACTGGTATTGAGTTAATACGGTTATGTATATAGTTGATACATATTATTAGATTCTTAACTAATAATATTAAATAAGTTAGATGATATAAACATAAAATATAGTAAAGCATTAATCGAGTACGTAAACGGGTAACTATTAATATATATATATATATATATTTTTTTTTTTTCTTGTAGAGGATGCAAATAATTTTTTTTTTGTCTTTTTTTCCATAGATGCGAAGCATGTAAAATATATTTCATGTAACATATATTGCAACCATTCATTGTTTTTTACAATTTATATAATGAACTTTTTTAATATGAAGCATTGGGAAATTAGCTCTCTGTACAACGTATGGGTTGAATACTAATTGATTATTAATCAGTCTTGAATTCATACATCGATATTTTAATTTGACGAAGATAACAATGAATTACTACCTCCATCCCGATTATTTGGTCACATTTTCTTTTTTAGAATACCCCACATAAATGGTCCCTTTTTATATAAATGGTCCCTTTTTATATTAAAAAGTCTAACTTACATTTATTTACGAATATATCCATATTTGATATTTTAATTATAACTATCAGTTTAAATCTTACTCACAAAAATGGGATATCAGGAGGGATCTACTTTCATATGAGTATAAATTTTTTTATCTAAATGAGTATCAAGGGAATACGGGTATGTACATACCCGATACGTATTATTAGATTGTTAACTAATAATATTAAATAAGTTAGATGATTTAAAAGTAAAATATAGTAAAATATTAATCAAATACAACAGATCGGCTAACTACTAATTTATTATTAATAAAACATTAATTTAACGTGTCAAATATTAAATCAAAAATGTATATTTATTGATTTCGTTATGTAAATATGATGATATGCATTTGTTCAATATTTTATTATTCATTATTATTGATTTTTTTTTGAAATTAGTCCTCCCGTACAATGCACTAGTGAGAGGCTAGACTCATAGTTGTAATAGTTGATTGTGATCTGATTGTTTATTACTAATTATTACCACTTTATATAGGTTGGATATTTGAACTTGCACGACGTGTTTGGAGGAGACCAGAATTATGGACTCAGGTATTTTACTACAAAAATCCCATGGCGATTTATAATTCGCATATTAATTCGTAATTTTATACAATACAACTGATATATTGTACTTTATTTATGAAATAATATCCATACTCACACGTCAATTTTGATATAAAAGTACACTATAACTCACACGGGTGAACAAAATCTAGTATAGAATATAATAATAGAATAATTCAATTCAATTGACACGTAATAATTTAATAATTCAACTAAAAAAATGTAACCACAATTTGGAATGTATATATATATATATATATATAATACAACGGTTATCTGTGGGCACAATTAAAATAAATTTTTCCACTCATTTTGGTTGACACAATTAGATCTCTACTCTGCTATCCAAATCATGATGTCATTAATCACTTAATTTTTTCCATTTTGATTGAGTTGATTTTTTTTTTCGCATTCCAATTTTGAATTCAATTATTCCATATATATATAAAACAACAATTGAGATCGGAAGAGCGTCGTGAGAATAGTTTTTCTCCCCCATTTTGGTTTGTGCAATTAGGACTCTACTTTACTTACTTCATCGTGACTTCATTAATCCATTAATTTTTTCAATTTTTATTAAATTGATTTTTTTCCGCATTACTATTTTGAATTCAATTATATATATAATACAACAGTTGATGCAATAGTTGATGTGCACAATTAGTACTCCCGCCTATTTTGGTTGTCACAATTACAACTATTCGTGACGTCATTAATCCCTTAATTTTTACCATTTTTATTGAGTTGACTTTTTTTCGTATTTATCTTATCTACATATATACAATACAACAGTTGACGGTCCAATTAGAATAATTTTTCTCGCCCATCTTAGTTGGAACCATTGGCGGAGATAGGGACTTCTTGGGCCCCGGCCCAGGCTGTCTCGGCCCAAGCTCTAGGAAAAATTAAAAAAAAAAAATTTAAGGGCCGGCGCAAGGGTCTTTCAAATTGGGCTTGGGGGACCAAATGGGTTGGGGTTTTGAGTTTTTAAGTTTCAGCAATAAATAAATAAATAAATAAAGAGAAGATTTGATGTAACTTGTTACAATCATAACTTATTAGATATATGTTGCAATTATCCAATTTGTAACTAATTGTATAATTGCAACATATGTAAGAAAGAAATAGATCGGAAGAGCGTCTCTAATGATGATAATAAAAAATGAAAATTATATTTAAATGTAATATTTTGTTAAAAAAGGGAAAAAATGGAAAAAAAAATACATGCCAAAAAATTCGGAACTAATGGAGGAATTTTATTATATCAAAAACTCTTCCCATAACTTCCATAAAATTAGGGATTGATGGAGGAAATTTACCATAACTAAAACTCTTTCCATAACTGACTCGATCAAATTGTCATTTTACCATAATAATTGTTGTGGAAACTCACTCATTACCACCATGTGTGACTAAATTACAATTCTAATTTTGTGATTCAAATTTGTGGTTTTAATTTACTATTGTAATCACATACAAACAAATGAATTGGATTTGTACAAAGTTGTAATTAACTTGAAATACATAAAATTAATGTATTTGATGTGGAATGTAACTCATTACACATGATGAATCCTATTTCATTTATGTAATGAATTACAATGAATGTAATTTCAGTTGGAATACATTACATTACAACGGGTAAATTTGGTTTATCGCAAGATCCTTCTATTATAATAGACGTTATAATCATTATAATAAATTTTAGTAAACAATACTCGACACAATGTAGTGCATTTCGATTCATAATAGGCTCCAATGAACATATAATAACATCATATCTTTTCTAATACATTATAGTTACACTCGATGTAATAAATGAGATAAATTCATTACTCAGTGTAATACATTACAAAATACATTATGTAGTCTATTACAACGTAGTTCTGTATTTCCTCATTCATCAAACATGCACGAGTTGGCTGGCATTGGCAGTTCCAAACTGCATATGAAAGAAAGAAAAATGAACAAACTAGTATCAATGCTCTTCGTTGGACTTCGCGAATCCGAAAAATGAAGATTATAATTGTGAACAAAACAAACAGTAAGATAGGCAAAAGGAAAATCACTGGTCTAAGTAAAACCGAACAAATTATTTTGATTACAAGAACTTGTACTACATAACTTTCAATCGACAATAAACAAAAAAACCGGTGGCGACAAAAATTTCAACAAGTGAGAATCGGCTACTATAACTGGTGGTTGTGATCGATGACACTAGTTGATTATGCGTTGAATTCTATAGAAATTGGAAGAACCCGAATGGTGGTTCCTTAATGACTAGGGAATCAGAAGAAACAGGGTTGAAGATGAGAACGAAGATTTTTAAAAATTAAAAATTGATTTTAATAAAAAAAATGATGATGTATATGATAGGAATATATTATAATAATTGATATAATAATATAGAATCCGATTAATAATCCACTCAACCCTAATTTGCCAATTAGTTTAGGATTGTGGTATTTTTCCAATATTGTGGGCTGGGAGTAGTGTATAGGCTAATTTCCACAAAAGTAAATAAATAAAAGGGCCAGCCCAATAAGAAACCAATGGAACGAACGAAGGTAGAAGGCTGAAGCAGGGTTAGAAGCAGAAGGCAGAAGCTTTCGAGTCTCATCTGTGCCTGTGTCTACAGCTCCATTGATGCCAACGACCAGTCCAGACGGCCCAAGCGAGTGCCGGTGGAGAGGTTGGGCGACGGGTTCATCTAGATTTTAGCTTCAATCAGGTTTTTTTCTAGCCCTAATTCCTAAATTGATTTTGCCATAATCTAAGTAAATATCTAAATTACCTCTAACCTCCAAATTTATAGAGAATTTAAAATTTTAATTTCAGATATTAGATATACATAGATGGTTATGACATGAGAATGGTTGAATTTCATATCTACGTGGTCGAATTTCATATATAGTCATATAGAGAGGAGAGCTTAAGTGTTTAAGAACATATAAATGATTTTTTTTGGTTTAAGTCTTGAAGAAAATTATAACTTAAGTACTGACTAATGGTTGAATATTTGAATTAGGAATAGATACTTTGATGATTGATGGAGATTTGTTTGTATACGGTTGATTATTTGGCTTCTTGACTTGTTGGCTGGTTGTCGATATTATTTTTTCATTGTTAGAAGTGAATTATCTAAGGCAAAACAAATTTTCTAATGGATTTTATTATATACTTTGATTTCATTGAATAACTTATGGCTACACAACAACCTCCTGGAAAGAAAGGCAAAACTACATTGTATTCTTTCTTCAGGCCCATAAGAAATACACAAAATGAGGAATCAAATAACCATAAAGATACCTCCCCAACTGAAAATCAACAATCTTCTTCTTCAGTTGGAAATCAACAATCATCTTTTCCAATTGAAAACCAACAATCTTCTACTCCGAATGAAAATCAACAATCTACTCCAAATTCATCCTTTGAAATTGAGTGGGATCCAGGAAAAATGAGGAGAATATGTGATTGGCCTCTTGAGAAAATGGATGAAATCAGAAGGTCATATTTGATGGCTGGGCCTTACCAACCTCAACTGCATTCGTATAAAGCGAATGTGGCATTGGATCTAAAAAATTCCTTTGAATCATTTAATGCAGATAATAATATCTATAAGCTTGCTGTGGAGTTTTATCCTGACGATTTTTAGTAGCATGAGAGGCATGCTTTGATAAAAGAATTGCAATTTTATCATGCTCGTGTGGTTTACAATCCTCAATTTCAAGTGTCTACTCTTGCAAATTTGTGTGAGAAGTTGGCAAAAACAAGAAAGGCAGAGGACTACAAAATGATAACAAGATTGATTTGCCTTGTGTTAACATTACGTGTTTCTACAGCAACGACTGAGAAAGAATTTTCAGCAATGAAACATGTGAAGACTGCAATTCGCAACAAGATATATGATGACTTTCTTGCTGATAGTTTGACAATTTTTATTGAAGGAGAACTTGTTAGCACAATAGATATAGACTCTCTTATTGATGAATTTGGTAAAGTAAAAAATCGTAGGGTCCAACTAGCTTTTTAGCCTAATGTACTAGATTTTGAGTAGTTGCAATCTTTGTAATGCACTTGAGTTGAGTTCGTTTACTATTTTGAAAAATTAGAGCTTATATAACTTTTTTTGAGTTTCCAATCCGGCACAACCCACTTTCCTGTACTGGCTCCGCCATTGGTTGGAACAATTATACATCTACTCTACTTACCTCATCGTGACATCATTAATCCCTTAATTTTTTCTGTTTTTATTGAATTGAATTTTTTTTTTTTTTTTGCATTCTTATTTTGAATTCAATTATCAAATATATATGTGTGCGTCTATATATATATAATACAACAGTTGGTGGGCATAACTAGAACAATTTTTTCTGCCCATTTTGGTTGGCAAAATTTTATTAGAACTCTACTCTTACCTCATCGTGACGTCATTAATAATCCTTTACTTTTTTCCATTTTAATTGAGTTGATTTTTTTTCGCATTCCTATTTTGGAATTCAATTATCCATTATATATACATATATATATATATATATAATACAACAGTTGGTTGACACAATTAGAATAATTTTTCTCGCCTTTTTTGGTTGACACAATTAGAACTCTACTCTGCTTTACCTCATCGGGACATCAATAATCCCTTTTTTCCCATTTTTATTGTGTTGATTTATTGTCTTCGCATTCTTATTGTGGATTCAATTATCCAAGCTATATATAATACAACAGTTAGTGGTCACAATTAATATAATTTTTCCCGCCCATTTTGGTTAGCATAATTATAATTCTACTCTGCTTATGAATTAATTTTTTTCTGCATTCCTATTTTGTATTCAATTATTGAATATATATATATATATATATATATATATATATAAAAGATAACAATTGATTGCCACAAAATTTTTGCACTCATTTTGGTTGGCACAATTTGTACTCTACTCTGCTTACCTTATTGTGACGTTATTAATCGCGCAATTTTTTCCATTTTTGTTGAATTGATTTTTTTCCCTCATTCCTATTTTTGATTCAATTATTCAATATATATATATATATAATAAAGCAGTTCGTGGACATTATTAGAATAAATTTTCCCACCCATTTTAGTTGGTACAATTTGAACTCTACTCTACTTACCTAATCATGTGACGTCATTAATTCCTTAATTTTTACATTTTTATTGAATTGATTTTTTTCCACATTTCTATTTTGAATTCAATTATCCACATATTATTATATATAATAAAACAGTTGGTGGGAACAATTAAGATAGTTTTTGCTGCCCATTTTGGTTGGCACAATTAGAAATCTATACTCTGCTTACCTAACCGTGACGTCATTAGACCCATAATTTTTTCCATTTTTATTGCCTTGATTTTTTTCCGAATTCCTATTTTGAATTCAATTGTCCAAATATATATATATATATATATATGTAAAATACAACAGTTGGTGCGCACAATTAGAAAAAAAATTTTCCACCATTTTGGTTGGCACAATTAGACATCTACCCTGCTTACCTCATCGTGACGTCATTAATCCCTTAATTCTTTCCATTTTTATTGAATTGATTTTTTTTTCATGTTCTTGTTTTGAATTCAATTTTGTAATATATATATAGATATATATATATATATATATATATTACAGCAGTTGGTGGACATAATTAGATTAATTTTTTCTGCTCATTTTAGTTGGTACAATTATAACTCTACTCTACTTACCTCATTGTTACCTCATTAATCCTTCAATTTTTTTTTTCATTTTTGTTGAATTGATTTTTTTCTCCATTCCTATTTTGAATTCCATTATCCAATATATATACACACACATATATATAATACAACAGTTGGTGGATATAATTAGGATAATTTTTCCGGCCCATTTTGGTTGGCACCATTAGAACTCTACTCTACTTACCTCATCGTGACATCATTAATCTCTTATTTTTTCCATTTTTATTGAATTGATTTTTTTCCACATTTCTGTTTTGAATTCAATTAAGATCTATATATATATATATATAATCCAACAGTTGGTGGACAAATTTTTCTCGCTCATTTTAGTTGGTACAATTAGAACTCTATTTTGCTTACCTCATCGTGACCTCATTAATCCTTTAATTTTTTTTCATTTTTGTTGAATTGAGAGATATGGTGATCCATGGTCCATGTGGTAACTTAAATAGAAAGTCTCCATGCATGGCTAATGGCCGTTGCACTAAGAAATTCCCAAAGAACTTTACTGAGCATACTGCTATTGAGGAAGATGGCTATCTAGTTTACCGTTGGAGAAATAATGGCAGAAAAGTGGTCAAGAATGGTGTAGAACTTGATAACAGATTTGTTGTGCCACACAGTAAGTATTTTCTGTTGAAGTATGATGCACACATCAATGTTGAGTAGTGTAATCAATCAAGAGCAATAAGATATTTATTCAAATACATGAATAAAGGGCATGATCGTATCACTGCATCATTTTGCAAAAATGATGATCCCAATCCTAACAAGTCATGGAAGGAGGTTGATGAAATAAAAATGTACTATGATTGTCGATACATATTCCCTTGTGAAGCCGCATGGAGAATATTTGGATTTGAGATTCAGTATAGAGAACCTCCGGTTGAGCGCTTGAGCTTCCATTTGCCAGACGAACAAACTGTGATATATGATGAGGGTGAAACAATTGAAGATGTTGTGAATCGACCATCAGTGCATGAAAGCAAATTTCCAGTTTGGATGAAGGCAAGCCAAAAATATCTTGATGCGCTGAACTTGACTTATTCTGAGTTTCTGTCAAAGTTTGTTTGGCAAAAACGAACCATGGAGTGGACTCCGCGCAAGCAAGGAGTTTCTATTGGTCGGATTTCTTATCTCCATCCTGGAGTAGGCGAAAAGTACTATCTACGAACTTTGCTTGGTGTTGTTCCAGGTGCTATATCTTATGATGATTTGAAATGTGTGTGTGGTGTTCTTTATGAGACATTTAGAGATGCTTGCTCTGCTCGCGGATTATTGGAAAATGATAGGAAATACGTTGATGGTATAATTGAGGCAAGCCACTGGAGTTCTACACAATCATTGCGTGGTCTTTTCACCACATTATTGATTTCAGATTGCATGCCTAGACCTGAATTTGACTGGGAAAAGTGCTGGGAGTATCTATCTGATGACGTACTATACAATCAGCGAAATACTTTGCATAATCCAGGTAGTTTGCATCTAAATAATACTCATTCATTTTTTAGTATATTTATATATTACAGTGATACATTTACTAATTTAACTCAATCTTATACAAATTATATATATTTCCCTTTTACAGATCTTCATTCGAGTGAAGTTGGTATTAGAAACTATGCCCTGGTAGAGATTGAGAAATTGTTACGCAAAAGAGGAAAAAGCTTGCGTAGTTATTCCTCGATGCCATATCCCAGTGACCAGTATTTTGAAAGTCTTGATAATAGTCTTATCTATGATGAGTTGTGCTATGACAAAACAGCACTAGCTGAGGAACATAATTAGCCGGTTAACAACTTAACAGATGAACAACGCAATGCTTATAATACTATAATGCAAGTTGTTGATGCTGATTAAGGTGGAGTCTTTTTTTATAAGATTATGGTGGAATAGGAAAAACATATATTTGGAAGACTCTATCCACAGCTCTAAGATCAAAGGATGAAATTGTTCTTAATGTTACATCAAGTGGTATTGCTTCTTTGCTTCTTCCTGGTGGTAAGACGTCTCATTCAAGGTTTGCAATTCCTAACATCGCAACAAAGGATTCGACTTGCAATATTAAACAAGGTAGTCCTTTGGCAAAGTTGATTGTAAAAGCAAGACTAATCAGTTGGGATGAGGCCCCATGTTGCATAGATATTGTTTTGAAGCACTGGATAGAACGCTATGTGATATTCCAAGGGTAAAGAATCCTTTGAGCAAAGAACAGCATTTCGGTGGTAAGACTGTTATGTTTGGTGGAGATTTTTGGCAAATTCTTCCTGTTATACCTATTGGTTCTAGACAAGATATTGTTAATGCATCTATAAACTCTTTTGAGCTGTGGAAGAGTTGTAAAGTGCTCAAACTGACAAATTATGAGGTTACAGAATATGGCTGGAGATGACAGGTTACATGACTCGAGAGCTTTTTCAAAGTAGATATCAAGCATTGGAAATGGTACGATTGGGGATGTGGATGAAGGTCATGCTACAATTGAAATCCTAGACGATTTATTGGTAGAAAGTTCAAGCGGTCCAATTGAATCATTAGTGCAAGCTGTATATCTAGATTTTTTGGAGAATGCTATTGACTCGTCCTACCTACAAGGTAGAGCCATACTTGCCCCAACATTAGTTGTGGTTGATTCAGTAAATGGTTATATGGTTTCACAGAATAGTTTGGAAGTTATTTCTTATTTGAGTTCTGATTCTATTTGTCCATCCGATTCTACAAACTATCAAGTTCAAGAATTGCACACTACTGAGTTTCTTAACAGTATTAAGTGTTCTGGGTTGCCCTCCCACCATTTGAGATTAAAGGTTGGAGTACCTGTAATGTTACTGCGCAATCTAGATCCTTCAGTTAGGTTGTGTAATGGTACCCAACTTCTGGTGAAAAATATAGGGTTCCACATTATTGAGGGTACAATATTGTCCGGAGCATTTGCTGGTGATAGCCACTTTATACCTCGGATGAGTTTAACACCTTCTGATACCAGTCACTATAAGAAACATGAGCTATAGTGCCGATATTTTGCAATGACGTCAGATGTCGTTGCTATAGCGTTGGCTACAGTGGCAGTTTTAAGTCGCCGCAATAGTCGGCACCCTATACCGGTGACATCATAATGTCGTCGCTGTAGGATGTATCTATAGGGACATCTAGTGATGTCGCCACTGTATATTGGTATCTATAGCGGCGATGTGTAAAAGTCGTCATATATTTCTTGATCTGAAACGACGACTCATAAATATTGTCTTTATATGATTGGCGGGAAAATTTTCCTCCTTTATTTTTGTATTTAGTGATGGAAAATCGTTGAGATAAGGAAGATATTCGTCACTATAGTTATAATAATCTATATAATATATATTATAAAAGCAACGTAATAACCAAAAGCTAAGCCAGTCCAGTTGGTAAAGTACTATGTCTTTGCATTCAATGTGGTGGGTTCGACTCCTCACATGGGCAAACAATATTTAATTAAATATAGATGGAAAAGGACTGGGCTATGGGGCTGGAGCGGGTAGGTCGGGGTCTAGTCGGGCTAAATAGTGGCGGGTCGGGTTTAAAAAAAAATAATGACCAAAACTAAGGTTGTTAAAATCGTATTTTTGGATCGAATCAGTAGAGGTTTTTGTGTATCGGATTGGCAGATCGAATCGTGATTCATAAGATTCTACTAAAAATTAATTTAAAAATATTAAAAAATTAAAAATAAGATTCTAATAAGTATTTAACAACATTATGTTTAATAGCAATATCAAATGATACAATTATAAGTTAATAAAATGTTTATGATTGTTTAATGAAATAATGCACTCAAAAAATTGTCAAATATACACATAAAAATACTGAATATTATTATATTTATATTATTATTATAAAAAAATATTACTACATTATAAAGCTGGCCTAAAAGAAAAGAAGAAAAAATAAGCTGACCTAAGCAGCTGTACCTAATACATACATATATTAAACGGGCTTGGCCCAAAATATTAGCTTTCTTCACCTTTTAAAACATAATCTAACCCACAACTCCATCCGAAGAAACCCTTGCAGCTGCCAATTGCCACCAGCTCCATATGAGAAATTTCAGAGCACCATAATCAGCCATGACGGTTCATCATCCAGCGCACTCATTGCTATTAGCTTCTTCATGGATGAGAATATAATAACCAGTAAATATATATGTAAATATATATATATATATATATATATGTATGCCAACTTTAGTGTTGAAAATACAAAAGCAAAATCAGTAATTGAGGTCAGGTAGTTCATAGCCATAGATGTTATCTTCCTGTTCATGCTCTTTTTTAGGAATCTCTCTGTATGCACTGCTAAATCTTGGGTTTTTCAGAGAATCAAAAATTGGTCAGAATCGCGATTTTACACGATTCTGACCAATTCCATTACGATCCTATTCGATTCTGAAAGCTGCGATTTTATATGCGATTTGGATCGATTTTATAAGTTTGAATCGTATAATCGCACGATTTTACGATTCAAATCGTGATTTTAACAACTTTGACCAAAACCCATCAATCATACAGCCGCGACTGCGTCGCCTCTATTGGGTGGCTCCTAGATTGCGGTGGCACAAGTCGCCGCTATGGATCTACTCCATGAGTTTTTAGCCGCAACATTCGTGGGCGACTTTGTCGCTACTATCAAACATTTGCGGCGACATATACACATTTTACAACGACGCGAATCACGGCTATTGGGCTTACTCCTTGTAGTGAGTTTGCCTTTTAGATTCTGGCGTAGACAATTTCCCTTGATTGTTTCATATGCAATGTCTATAAATAAGAGTTAAGGTCAATCCTTATCTACCGTTGGTATGCTTTTGACAAGACCAGTCTTTACACATGGCCAATTCTATGTTGGGGTATCACGGGTCACCAGCCGCGGTGGTCTTAAAATCTTGATATGTGACAAGGATGGATAGACAACCAACATTACTATAAACATGGTTTACAAGGAAGTGTTTAATAATCTTGGATAGGTAAGTGTTTACGTATGAAATCATTCGTCATAATACACATCTCAAATTGGTAACTTTATCATTATTGCATTTAATTTATATTTAACTAATTGATTACTTTGTTTTTTTTTTTTTTATACAAAATATTAACATGTGGGCATCTTTGGTGCATTTTCTTTTTGAAATACAATTCACCTTGTCATTTGTTTTTT
>CAVNYN010243877.1:12817-27117 GCA_963692815.1 Nyctanthes arbor-tristis | reverse complement strand
CTTCCGATCTACAAATATTTTTTTCAAAAAAAAAAAAAGAGACCTGGTATCGAGGTGGGGCAGGGCGTGGGGAGGCGGGCACAACCTGTCCCCCCTCGATAAGACTTCCGGGCGAATTTTTTTGCCCCAATGCTTAACGGGGCAGGTAATACCCGCCCTATTAGAGGGCGGTTACTCGCGGGTATCGGGTAATACATATCCTATTGTCATTCCTACTTACTAGCGGGAGGCGCAATCAAGAAATTCAATCATAAAGACACACGACACGGGAGACCACAATATGACTTAGAGATTTCATTTTAAAAGGTCAATTTTTTTAATTAAAACAGTAATCCAAGATTTAGGGGTCTACGAGAAAAAGTCAATTTTGTATAGCAGTAGTTCAGGTACTTTTACATTGGTCTGATTTCATATTTATTTCACATAGGGTTTATCAATCCAAAAAACCTATGGAACGTAGTTTCCAATGCTGAGGTGACTCAACCGGAGAGCGCTAAGCTCTAGGAAAATGGAAAAACAAGGCAGGTAAAGCCATGTTATAATATGTTAGAACCTTTATCCAGAAATCTTTAAATTAGATTTTACGAGTAAAGTGTGTCTTAGTCCAGAATGAAAAACAAAAATAAATAAGTCTACTTATCTAGACCCCTTTTTTTGGAAAATTATCTAGACCTTTAGACCAATGTAATTTGAATAGAGGGAGAGATTCTAGGTTAGTAGTAACATGATGTCATGATGCTGTGGCCACATGAGCCAAGACTGCCGATCTGGAATTTCTCTAAGTTGGATCAAATTTTTTATGAATTAGTTCGTAATTGAACTTTGCGGGTAACTAATTTGTCACGAAGTTCATCAAAAGAAATAGCTGTATCACGAGCTCTGATACTATAGACAATAAAAAAGGAAGACAATAGAATTTTGTGAATAACTTTGATGTTTCATTTATAAAATTACAAATGTGTATATATATAAGTTGTGAGTTCTATACGATAGTGACTAATCTATTGAGATATTTACAAATGAGACAAACAAATAGATTACTAATAGATAATGTCAAGGCAGGTGCGGTTTGAAATAGTGACCTCTTATCCGAAATGTGAGAACTTAATCACAGGTTTGTCACTCTTTTGATTGAATTGCCATGATTATGTCGATTTTCAGGTCGCTTAACAATTTTTTTTAAAAAAAGTTGCACATTGAAATATTTCCAATTTTTTTGGGCAGTCAGAGTGCCTACGTTATAAAAGACAGTATCCTGTATAGTGTAACATTCTCTAGCGGACAAATTAGGACATAAAGATATAAAAATTTATATGACGGATTTTTTTCAGAGATCATAAAGCAATAGTGGAAGAAGCTATTACCCAACAGCCAACACAAACGGAGCCTTAGTTGAAACAACGTTTTGGAGGATATTAGGTTTGGCGACCATCTAAATATGGTTTGTCAATATGCATTAGCATACGGCAAGGACATAGTTTTTCAGGCAATGGCAAAAAATACTCGTAAAAAGGAGGGGATTTATGTACCTTACCTCTATAAAGATGAATTAGACACTTACCAAAGAAGAAAGTGCGAAAGTGCAATTTCTAGAGTGGATACTTAATCCAATGCGTCCACTTACAAAGATGCAAGAGCAAAACCGTTTTTCCCCCTCTTTTAAGCAAAAAGAATAACCATGCCTCGACCCTTTTTTTTTTCGGGCCTCGGTCTACGAACTTTTTACCAGTTTATTTATGTTGAAAAATCATTACAAGAGGATAGGGGCATATGACCTTGCCTCTCGAATATAAAAGGTACAAAGCTACTTGAAGAACACATAAACAAGGAGAACAAATCCCTTAAAGAACTAGAAAGCTTTTAGCAAGGAGTACTTCTCCCTTACAAACCAAAAAATAAAAGAATCAAACACTATAACTAAGCCGCTTATCTGCACTTGACCACTCGAACATTAGGCACAGCCACATATAATCATCTTTATAAAATTCTGCAAATTAATTCTTTGAAATCAGCAGCACTGTGAATCAAAAGACCTGAATGAGAGTGAGCAAAAGAAGCCATTCAAACTACCGCGCATTTACTCAAACTTCAAAATGCGTATTAGCCCAAATTAAGCCTTTAATTAAAATGGTAGCAACTTAAGCAAATGCTTGTGTTTTTATCATTTGCTGTTATCGAACTATAATGAAGATTCTTTGTTACTTTTTATGATACTAGTATTTCACCCGTGTGTGCACGGGATGATAATACCAGTTAATATAAGCAATTTAAGAAGATTAAACACACTTGTATAAAAAAATTTTAAATTATAATATTTGACTGTTTATGTATGTGTAAAGAAAAATAATATAATTATTACCCGTAATACGATATCTTTCATTAATGAAGATAAAAAATTGTCTACACAAAAAACCCAAGAAAAACATTAAAGAAAGTTTTTGTACGTAGTTTGTATTAGGCTGTTAGTGTGTAACACACGGGAAATTATGTTACATCTGATAATTTTAGTAAGAATAAATGATGAACGATAATATATATTATAATATTTATAGTAGAATTTGTTATTTGACCATCTTTAACACGTATCATAATTTTCAGACATTTTCATTTTATAACTCTTCAAATATCTATATAAAATTGTCTCTGAGTGAATACCAAATTTTCTATAAAATACACATGTTATTTATCGCCCCGCTTGTTTTTTTAACTTTTGTAATATATATTAATGATATTTAATTTTTCATAACATACATCTTTTACGAACTAAGTATTTTAATATGTTAACATAATTTAATCAGTTTTTAAAGAATTGAACCGTCATGACCAAATCAATTGGAAAAATCATGAATTGACAAATATTGGAACCAATCCAGAAAATAATCTGACAATGTGAGATAAATACAGATATGGTTTATAATAAATATTTTTCAATAATTATCTATTAAAATTTTAAACTTTTTTGAAACCCAAGACCCATAAGTAAAAGTTCTATTATGCATAATTCTTCTTTAAGTACCTTAATATAGGTATATATTCTCAATTCTTTTCACTAAATTACCAATGTGGGATTCTCATTTTATTTCCAAATAAAAACCGAATTCATATTATGAATTTTACATAAATATCAATGAATTACATTACATAAAATAAAATTTAAAAATCACACAAATTTATAGCTGTTTAAAAAATTGAATTGAATTATTACTATTTTTTTATGTAAAAGCTAAATTCAAGTGGCAATTAAGATAAAATATGTGAAAATTTCCTTTGATGTAAGAGAACTCATATAGAAAGGTTAAGATCTTGATTTAGTTATTTAAATTATCCATTTTTTATATTCTCTATATAAAATAATATATTAAGATAAGATGAAAAAAATAAATGAAAATAATAAAAAATTTTAAAAACCAAATTCATATTGTAAATTTTGCATAAATGTCAATTAATTACATTACATAAAATAAAATTTAACAAATTTAACAAATTTTAGATCTGTTCAAAAAAATCGAATATAATTTTTCTTTTAAAAACGTAAGAGACCGAATTCAAGTAATAATCTATATAATTGCATGCATTATGATTATTAAGATAAAATATGTGAAATTTTCATTGATTAAGGGAATTTATATAGAAAAGTTAAGATCTTGATTAAGTTATTTAAATTACCTATTTGAGATATTCTCTATGTAAGGTAATATATTAAGATAAAAAGATAAAAAATAAATGAAAAAACTAAAAAGATAAAAAAAATTCGAATTCATATTGTGAATTTTGCAAAAATGTCAATAAATTACATTACATAAAATAAAATTTAAAAATCATACAAATTTAAAACTATTAAAAAAATAAATTTAATTATTATTATTTCCAGATGTGGAAAACTGAATTCAAGTGATTATTAAGCTAAAATATGTGAAAGTTTCCTTTGATGTAAGGAAACTTACATGAAAAAATTAAGATCTTGATTTAGCTATTTAAATTTTCTATTTGTGATGTTCTCTATGTAAGGTAATAATATATTACGATAAAAAGTTAAAAAATAAATGAAAATATTAAAAAGATAAAAAAAAACTGAATTCAGATTGTGAATTTTGCATAAATATCAATGAATTAAATTACATTACAATTTTGCATAAATATCAATGAATTACATTATATTAAAAAAAATTTAAAAATCACAAAGATTTAAAACTGTTTAAAAAAAAAGAAAGCTAAATTCAGACTTTTTTTAAAAAGATATAGAAAATCGATTCTAAGTGATACTCTATATAATTGCATACATTATTACGATTATTAAGATATAATATGTGAAAGTTTCCTTTGATGTAAGGGAACTTATATATAGAAAAGCTAAGATCTTGATTTAATTATTTAAATTATCTACTTGTGATTATCTCTATGTAAGGTAATATATTAAGATAAAAAGATAAAAAAATGAAAATAATAGAAAGAAAAAATAATTAAAGGCTAGGATTATGTGTTAAACCAATGGCCAAGATACAATAACCGGATTTAGAAATTGATTTTGGGTGGGAAAATGGGAAATAGAAACTAAATTACTTTAATGTATATATAGATTTGCCGCTACCAAACTATATCATGCTTTCGCCATATTGCTCATTTTATAATATATACCTGTAAACACTACTAAAAAAACACGCTGTTACCCACGACGCTCTTCCGATCTCCGTCGGTGATTCATTAATGTAATAAATATTAATATATTTATAAATCCACCTGAGAACCCGACCCGCTTCCAACCTGCCCATGAACCCAACGCAACCCTACTCAGCTGGATATTATTTCACCTTTTGCGTAGAAGGTGATTCGAACTCCCAACCTAGTGAATGCGTGACAAAGTCCCAACCGCTAAGCCGCTGATGATTCTTGTGACTTAAACTTGTCCCGAATATATTTAACATATATTCATATAGTTTTTGCGATTTAAAAAATAATTAATTTTTTAAACCAATATTATAAGTAAAAATATAATGTGTGTGTGTGTGTGTGAATATATATACAGTAGATAAAATACTTAACACTGTGTATTATCTATTTATGCTTTATCATTTTAAGTTTTTGCTACATATAAAATTTGTAAGTTAGAAATTGTAAACATAATTAGAATTTTATAGTGTCATTTACAAGTTGTAAATCTCAAAATTATCATTTTACCCGTATATTCAAATTTTGTGGGACAACGATTAAGATATTTAAATTTTCATATATGTGCTCTTGAATTTTCATACATGTGATCTTTTTTCAAAAAAAGTACGTTATATCAAAATATTATTTATTTTCAAACATTAATAAATGAAAAAAACATTTGTATCACTGAAGGTTTTATTTCAATACTATTTTTCTTTAAAAACCTAATTTTATTTTACTTAAATCTTTCAATAAGAGGAAATTTGGATTACATACTATATGATATATTATAAGTTTGACGTATGTAATTTTATGTATCAATGTAAAATATATAAAATATATCTCATAGTGTAATTTTAAAAACAAACTACAGAAAATTAAATTTCATAGATTTTTAACACACACACATTCAGCGTATTACTTATTAAAATGGTCTATCATTGTTACAGGCAATTGCATTTTTTGGCTAAGTAAATTGTTAAAGATTTTCGACGGCCTAAAAACTGGCTAGAGATTGCCGATAGTATAGAAAACCGTTAGAAATTGCCGACGGCAGGAAAAAGCCTTTGGTAATTTCCGACGGCCCAATGATTCCGTCGATAATTATCAACAAGGACCGTCGGTGATGACTGACGGCAAGGAATGCTGTCAGTAATCACAGACGCCGTCATCACTGATGGGAGTGTTCAATCCGTAGCAAATTTCCGATGGTATATTTACCAACGGCATTGTATTGCCGTCTGTATTTACAGACGGTTGTTCTAACTGTCTGAAATTACTAACGGTCTCTATTTCGGTTGGATATTTCTGACGGATTGAGGTCTACTATCGGTAATTACTGACAGTTTGGTGGCCGTCGGAATTTTGCCGTGGGTACTAAGGAGTTTCTTGTA
This sequence comes from Nyctanthes arbor-tristis, assembly GCA_963692815.1. Taxonomy (NCBI): domain Eukaryota; kingdom Viridiplantae; phylum Streptophyta; class Magnoliopsida; order Lamiales; family Oleaceae; genus Nyctanthes; species Nyctanthes arbor-tristis. Next base: position 21,076 of record CAVNYN010243877.1, on the reverse strand, counting down.
GTGAAATGTGGTGTGGCATGATGAAAAAGATACAGGTTCCGGTTTTCATTTTCCCAATAGAAAGATCAAACAACACTGAAAACAAATAGATAATGATGAAAGCAAAGATGGTGAAGAAAAAAATGATAGCATTTTAGCAACCATGCCAGCCTATATTTATGTGAAAAAACAAAAAAAAAAAATGGCTGAAAGAATAACAAATATTAAGGCCCCCAATACATCTGTGCACACCCTGGACTAGATAAAATTTTAATACGGACTTGTAATCCGATAATATCTAGTGACAATCAGTTAGAATTAATACAGTGCCAAAGTAAATTCAAACTCTACCAAATTACATTCAATGGAAGCTAAAAATTGAAGCATCAAGCAGCACATTCCTTCAAATCGATTCAATCCAAAACACCATGCCGAGTTAGAAGTAGAATTATACTTGCTTTGAATTCCTAGCATTACGCCGACATTGAATCCCAAATTTTTATTATATATAAGCTAAAATAATCATATATTTTACCTAACAAGTTGTAAGTTCATATTGATAAAAACTGAAAAATCACCTAATTACAGGTTCCAAGAAAATAAGCTATGAGCAACTTGTGTTGAATGCCTTTTATCGCAATCAACTCTATGTTATTTGATTGTTGGTTTGTTTCTTGTAGATACATGAGCACATTTATTCACCCTGCACCAGAATATATACTGCCAACCATCAGTCATATCACCAAAAACACATACTTGTAATTACTGCACTGATTTTATGAGATTTTTCTAATAAAGAAGAATGAGCTAAGCTTGTCGATGTAAATATGGGGTTCTTTAAACTAAAGGCCCAGTGCTTATAAAACTAAAACTCCAGCAGAGAAATTGGCGAAAGCTTAGAGTCCAGCAGCATGGAGGTGAAGATTCCAGTCTCAACTGGAACTTCTGTAAGTGCAAGCCCAAGCAATCGCTAATGCTAGTATTAAGGACCCCCTACACCCAAGTGACCCTGTTAATTGGGTACACATTGCATAGCATCACTAACAGTACAACTATAGGCCTTCTCAGCATCCACATTCATTAAACATTTTCTAAATTTTTGTGACTTTTTACAACTACTTTACACTTTTTTTTAAAAAAATATTGTATACGATTGTAATTGTGTTGAATAACTGTTTACATTATCAAAATAATTACAACTAAAAATTAAAAAAAAAAATTATATTTCTCTTGTCAATAAAATGAATTCTAACAAATGTGAAAAATAACTAAATGAGGTTAAAACAATGTTGAGATCGCACAAATTCCTCAAAATAAAATTAACAGTGATAAGAGTATTGAGAATTTATGTGTTTAAACATTTGTTATAAGGAGAACTAAAAAATTCCCTAACATACTAGGTAAATGTCAATGTATTATTATCTGCAAAAGTTTTTTCTAGACCTCCTCTCCCAAATATGTGTGTGTGTGTATATCTAATTTTTCTATGAAAAAAATTGTAGGGAATAATATAAAATTATTACTGTGGACGTTTTTTTCGGTAGAACTAAGGTTCATCTTGGTAGAACTGCTATACATCCCTATGTAAAGGGACAAGTACAAATAGAGGTCAATGGGGCTTCATTTCTACCGAATTTGAGTAGAGAGGATGGGATTGACCGACTGAGTTAATATTTTTCAGATGATAATTGAAATTTTATGCATCACTAACATTGTCTATCGATAAAATAATGCTATAAAGAATTTTTTTCCCCAAAACGTAACAACTGAACTCCTTCTTCTATAGTTTTGGTAACTCTAATTAGGTAAACTACATTTCAGTTACATTTATATCTATCGTATTTTGAAATATATATCAATAGTTAAGTCAGTTCTTATCGATTATCACTTAAGGAGGGAAAAAAAAAGACACTATAATCAACAAAAATTTATCTATTTTAAAAATTTATCAGAAAAGGCTATATGCATGCATAATAAGTTTAACAAAAATACTTATACAAATTAATTGAAACCCTTTATCCTGAAGTCAGTTTCCAAATAATAATATGGTTAATTGATAAGATAACAATGGATTAGGAAATCTCATTCAAATCCCTTGATATCTTACCTAAAATCAACCCGTTGAGTCCTATAAATACTCTACCCACCTATAAACATTTCATCAACCTAAAGCTAATTACAATTAATTAGCAGCCATGACAAATAGACTCTCCTTCTTTCTTTGCTTTGGATTTTTGTTGGGTCAAGCTCTAGTTTCAGCTACTGAACAGAATACAGCCATCACTGATGATTCGATAAACTCCTTTGATAATGATGTTCAAGCTACAATGAGTTATTAGGTAAGCAAATGGACTGGTGGTGGTTTCTGGCCACGTGTTCACCCACCAGCGGCTAGTCCTCTACCTTCAAGAGGCTCTCCAAAGTTCCAATGGCCTTTTGTACACCCACCTCTTCCATCAAGCGGCTTTAAACCTCCACCATTTTTCTGGCATCTACAGATTCCACCCTTCTTCTGGCATCCACAAATTCCACCCTATTTTTGGCACCCACATGGTGTAGTAGAAAGTACTATGAACTACAATGAAGCTGACACCAATACTAATCCATAAGAAGTCTCAGTCTCTAACCAATGATATTGTGCCCATTCTAGGCTTTTTCATCGTAGCAAGTTTATTTGAATAGTTAGTTTGCTTATAATAAAGAGATATATAGTTGTAAATGTGCATGCTTAGTTGATTTCAAGCTTATATATGTATATAATCAGTTAGATAATTCATCAAGCGTTATTTTCTTGGTGTTTACATCTTTTTTTCAACTATCTATTTGTAATGTTCTACCGAGTAGTTTTGCCTGCGTAAATTTTTAATACTCAAGAAGTATAATGTGTTCTATACTTTTTAGACTAATGTGTTCTACACAGGTAATTAATGAAGAATTGACAAAGCCCAATTTATTGTTTAATTGTGCAATATACCTTTTTTTTTTTTTGGGTCTCAATACTTCTGTGGAGTATTGGAAGTTTTCACGAATGCAAATAACTACAAATAACATTAGTTTTCATTTTTGAATATTAATATTTCCAGGGTACCAAGAATATTCTCAGTTTTTAATCAATTACTATTCACTTTACACAACATGATGGGATTTAAAACTATAAATAAATGAATATACATGAATTTTATTAATAGTTTTTAATCAATTATTATTCACTTCACACAACATGATGGGATTTAAAACGTAGTAATTCGTATAAATAAATAAATAAATTTATATGCATGGATTTTTTTGATAGTTAAAAACTTCACTAAGCGTAATGTCGTAATTATTATTATTATCATAAACTTCAATTCCCTTTCTTAACTAAATTTTCACCCATACGTTACACGGATAGAGCCTTAGTGAAACATATATTAAATGTGGTGCACTAGTGCTTGTGAGGCTTGATGTCCTAAGCAAATTGAAAATTATGGCTTGCATGACGTTAATGTGTATCCTACGATGGCTAATTGTTGACCGGTATGTTGAATGGAAAAACACTAATAACAAAATAAAATATCAATACAATTATTAAAAGTAAATAGCAATTATGGTCTACATACCGGTCTGCCTAAGGAGAGCTAACATCTGCCTTATGGAGTGGAAAAGTGTCACATAGCCCCCTGTTATTGGGGGATTAGGAGGCGGGTCACCTGATCCCCCAATAACAGGGGGTCATGTGGTATTTTTTCACTTCATAGGGAGAGTTTACCTCTCCTTAGAAATTTTCATGTAAATACGTTGAATATAAAAAAGTAAAGCCACAAAAATTAACGCGTCATGGATAAATCACATATTTCAACAATTTATAGTCTTAAAAAAGAAAAAAAAAACAAAAACAAATGACAAAATGAATATTTAATCAGTTGCAGCTTTGATTCCATAGCCTTCGGCATCCATTTGGAAATTATAGTGATTTAGTTGTCTTTTTCTTTGAAATTTAAATGTATCAAACCCTTGCATTAATATTTCAACATGCAATTTAAATGAGAAGATCCCAGTTAAAACCTATAAGTAGCAAAGATAATTACCATTAAACTTTATAACATATTGACTTCAAAGAAATTAACCATGCCAACAAATGGAGATGTAGTAAATCAGTTGCCCAATGAGACATTGCTTTCCTTACACACCTTTTTATCAAAACGAAGAATCCTCCTGGTGTAGGATAATCTCCGATGGAAAAATTATCAAATCCAACAAACAATCAAAAAATCATCCACCAATAAAAATATAAAATTATAGGAGACATATTTCCTTTATTTCACCCGTTTAGTTACAAATTCATTAGAAAGAAAAAAAAACTAATACAGAATGGAATTTAATATTAGCAATAGATCCAACTCAAAGAACTAAGGCCGCCTGATATAGAAAATAGAAAATCATCGATATCAATCACAATTTAGGTGCGTCAACTGAGGCCTGATAACTCCATTCCAGTTCTTACCCACCCTATAATGTTTACTAAAATACTAAGGTCTTAATAACTGCATGGCAAAAGAAAAATTAGTAAAGTTATCATTTAAAAGGTAACATATACCGTAAAACATATAAATCCACAAATATTATATGGACCAAGAAAATTTACAAACCTTAGAACTAATGAACTCCAAGCTACAAACACCAAACCACATATGCCTCGTAATCACAAAAATTGTACGAAGGGATAAAACTTATGCAACAAAGGACATGAGATACTATGAATTGCATTTGCACTAAAATATCACAAGACATCAACAAAGACTAAAATAAAGAACAATTTTATCTCACAAGAATGCCAAAAAAAATTGAATAATAAACAACAATAAACCAAAAGAAATACCCAATCAGGAGAAGAAGGGGGTATAGGAAGGCAATTGGAGGCTCTTTGTTTTTCAGAGATAACTGACTTCCTTTATTTCTCAATCTTGTTCTCCTCCTTCAAAGATACATGGGTTGGGTTGTTTTGACTGTAATTCAACCAAAACAGAACAATATATCAAGAAAATATTTCAACTCTAGTAGTATAACATTGTCCTTTTAACAAATAAAACGAAATACTAATTAATCAAAAAGGAAGAAAAAGATTAAATCTTGAATTAAGATATTAAAAATCAAATTCTACTTTGAAGTTTGACAATTAAATTTGATGGTTATGTATACCAAAACATACCCAGGCCTTTCCACCTCAAAAACACTGCATCATTTCACATTTGTAGAGTACAGAAAACAAAAAAAAAGGAAGAGAAAAATAGAAAAGATAAATGCAGAGACAAAAAAGGAACGTTCAAACGCTGCATCGTTTCTTCATTCAGTAAAAAAAAAAAAAATCAGAGAAGGAAGAGAAAAAGAAATTCTAAGAATAAACATAAAACGCTGCATCATGAAGAAATTCGTTAAGTAATTAAAAACTCAAAAATCACAAGACACGTCTTCAAAAACTGTAAGAAAATGAATACAATTGAAGGATTCTTAAAGAAATTGTTAAAATCGTGCATAATTTAAATTCTTGCTTAGGGTCCCCAAAACTGGCCCGAAACATTAATGTAGTTGTTGGTGGCCACAGTGGCTGGATAAGGCGCAAATGTTATAATTTAGTTTAGCGACACGGTGGCACACGTCATTCCATGTAAAACTTTCCTTGCTCACTAGTGACGCAACACTGCTTCGCATGTTGTGCCCGGGGTATAGACTCCAGAGAATATAGCTTTCGGATCGTGGGTTGAGATCTGCCCTCTCGAAACCCCGTCTCGCTCGCCGTCCCGCCAATAGAATCTTGCCAAGTCATAATGATTTTACACCTCAATAATCCTTAAATTAATCTAAAAATTAATTAATCAACAATACAAGAAACTAACATCGTTACCGTACGTTTCTCTCTCCCCACACCTGTTACTTCACGCCTCTCTCTCCTCTTTCTGCCGTCACAATATTCACACTCATAATAATAACTTATGCATTGGAATTACTTTTATCTCAATTTACTCCAAATGGAAAGATATGGTAGAATGTCATGTCATCAATCCTATGAACTTGTACAAGCATCTAATCTCAGAGATTCCAGACAAATAACTTCCACAAAATCATAAAGAACAGATTTTTTTTGCATCTTACTGCAGCAACTGGAAAAGGGGGGGATTTAAAGAAATAAAAAGAAAAGTAAAGAAAGCCCGCAAAATAGAAGTGCAATAAGGGAGATAGGAGTTGGGCATACGAGATTGGTGAAGGACTACTGAAATCAGATTGTAAAGTCGCAATTTTCTAGAAGCAATTCAGGGAATGCAATTCAAGAAGAAGAAGAATAATCAGCTTTCAATACAAACATACTTGGAGGAGCGACAAAGATGAGCGAGAATACTGTGAAGGCAGAAAGAGGAAATGGAGGCGTAAAGTAACCGGGGTGGGGAGAGAGAAACATACAGTGACGATCGTTAGTTTCTCATGGTATTGATTAATTAATTTTTAGATTAATTTAAGAATTGTTGATGTGTAAAATCATTATGACTTGACAAAATTCTATTGGCGGGACGGCGAGCGAGACAGGGTTTCGTGACGGCAGATCTCAACCCTCGGATCGTTGCCGTTAAAGTGACGATCTATGTTACCGCTATAATGACATGGTGTTCAAAGATCACCATAGAATGTGCAAATTATAGGGTTTTGAAATAGACATAGAATGTGCAACAAAAATATGTATGGAGTATAATGTATATTGTACATTAGTTTAGTCAAGTATGTTAATGTGTCTTTTGGAGAAAAAGTACGTAAATATATTTAATTTAAACAAAATGTTATTTTTATGTTAGAAACCGGGATGTTTATGGATGACTCTTCTTTCTATGAATAATTCTATTTGAACCAAAAAAAAAAAGGACAAAAGGTGTGACAAAGGGACATGTGGTTTATGTTATTACTATTGATGTAAAAAAATACAATCGTACCATATGTCAGTTTTATTTAATTTTTGTATGCCTTTTTTCATTCAAATGGCACAACTCCCCTCCTATTGAATTTTGGAAATCGGTAGAGGCTATAAACTCCAAGGTGACATGTAGCCAGGGGCCGGCACAGGCTTCAGCCTCCAATCCTTGGCGGATTTTATCGAATTAATTTGTTCCTTTATACCAACCGTGTCGTTAATTAAAAATCCTAGATTTTCCTTAAATTATGCCAACCTTTACGTTAAGGCCTTACCAGATTGAAAGGAGATTAAAAAGGATAGAAAATAAGTTTATTTATTTAGCACAAAAATAAATTTATTCTTATCTTCCATTATATATATATATATATATATAATAAAAATCATGAATTGGAGTAAAAAAAAATCATGTAATGTCCCAAAAAAATAATAATAATAATAATAATAATAATTCTTGAAGAATCTACTCATTTATGTAAATCTTTTAAATTCCACACTGTCATTACATCATCATCATCATTCTCCCCTCTGGCTTCTCTCCCTTTTTAGCAATAATATTTGCACACAAAATGGTAATGTTGCTTGCCATTTGCCAGCACGATTATTAGGTAAATATCTACCAATCCTTTGGCTATAAATAACCTCTTCTCCTTTCCAACTTCACGGCACAAAACCACCGAACACCAAAATATTAGTAAAGTAGTAATATTACCCTTGCACCCCTTTGCCCTAAAAAAATGGCGTCACTTTCAACTACTTGTTTAGCAGTGCTTGTGCTACTTTCGACCCTCGTTACATTTGTCCCCGCAAATGCGACATCATGTGGGGAAGCCTTGGCGGACTTGTTGCCGTGCGAGGCGTATCTAATGGGATTTAGCGACATTTCCGTCCCATGTTGCGATGGGGCTAGGGCCGTGCTTCGGAGTGTTGCAACCCAAGCAGATCGAAGAGCTATGTGCCAGTGTCTTAAAACTGCTGCCTCTTCCAATGGAATTAACACCGATAGAGCGAAGCAACTTCCTCAGCTTTGCAACATTCAAGTCCCCGTACCTATTGACCCGAACATTAACTGTGATACGTGAGTTCTCTTATTTAAAAGATGTACATGATTTCTAATAGGCCACAGAGTTTGATTGTCAATAGAAATCAATCAAGTCATATAACTTTTTACACTTAGTTGATTTCTATTTGTAGTATGACTCCGTGTAAGGAGCCAGATCTGACTCATTAAAAATGCTCAAAAGATGTATGCATTGGGGGGGGGGGGGGGGGGGGGGGGGGGGGGGGGGGGGGGGGGGGGGGGGGGGGGGGGGGGGGGGGGGGGGGGGGGGGGGGGGGGGGGGGGG
>CAVNYN010243877.1:0-12797 GCA_963692815.1 Nyctanthes arbor-tristis | reverse complement strand
GTCCCATGTTGCGATGGGGCTAGGGCCGTGCTTCGGAGTGTTGCAACCCAAGCAGATCGAAGAGCTATGTGCCAGTGTCTTAAAACTGCTGCCTCTTCCAATGGAATTAACACCGATAGAGCGAAGCAACTTCCTCAGCTTTGCAACATTCAAGTCCCCGTACCTATTGACCCGAACATTAACTGTGATACGTGAGTTCTCTTATTTAAAAGATGTACATGATTTCTAATAGGCCACAGAGTTTGATTGTCAATAGAAATCAATCAAGTCATATAACTTTTTACACTTAGTTGATTTCTATTTGTAGTATGACTCCGTGTAAGGAGCCAGATCTGACTCATTAAAAATGCTCAAAAGATGTATGCATTGCCCCCCCCCCCGATCTATGTGTGTCATTGATGAACTTTATAAATTGTTTCATGTGCAGGATTCCGTTCAATTAAGGCTTTCAGAAGCATCAATGAGAAGACATATCGGGATATTCATAGATTTATTTATCATTCTAGGATGCTAAGGCAATAGTCTTTTGCTGCCCTCAAAAGAAGTCCTGATTTTGCTGGCCTTGTAAATGCATCCAAATGAATTAATGAATTTCTCCTGTTATTTATGCAGTGCAACTTTATTTGCAAATCATACGTTTTAATTAATGGTATGTTATTCGTAAATGACATGTATTTCAATCGACGTTTCTTCGTCACAACTCCTATAGAATAAATCATGATAAGCAATACGATATAGTCTCAAGCTTGGCCAATATATAATTAATTTCCATTAGATCTCGAAAATATACATCTTATCTTTTATATATATATATATATATATATATAAAGTAGGATAGTGGTCATATATATAAGTTTTCCCGTCAAAACCACTATCCTACTTTTATATACTTCTTTTATTTTTTTATTTTATAATAATAATAATAATAACAATAATAATAGTTATCCATTCTCTTCAAAGAATGCTTATCTATTAATTATATTTTGCTATTTTTTTATTTTATAATAATATACAAAAATTTATATATTTTTTATTCTATATAACCTATTTTCAAAGATTTAATATTTTTTAAAATTCTATCAGTTGATAGACAAATTTCAAGTATTGGGTTATTGAGACTTCTTCTGATTTCGATTAAGTGAATACTCGTGAGATTGACGGTATAATAATAAAGCAAAATTAAATCAGTTTCAAAAATTTTACCTTAATTCAATACGATAAACCTATGGCCATATATTTAGTATATTACTTAATTTATTATTTTTTTCTCTAGAAACTTATATATTAGTAAAAATTTAAGTTGAGAGGATACGATAATAATAATATTTGATGATAATGATTTAGAATAAAAATAAAAAATTCTTTTAATTCTTTTTAGAATGAAAAGTGGTTAAAAATTAATTTTAGGGATAAATGCTAAATCGTATAGAATTTATCTTTTGTTGTAATATTATTTCACTTAGGTCTTTTGTAATAAGAGATTGTGTACTTTAGATTTTTTAGAATGGATTTAGTGAATAGTAATGAGAAAATGCGAAAAATAATTTTTTCAATAATATATGGTGGAGAATGAATATGGAAAATAATCCTTTCTTATAAATGAATATCATCCACACCTCATTGAATAAGGGTGTGGGTATCAAGTAATTCTAAAATTGTATAAATTTCGTATCATCTCTTTTCTATTGTTTCTTAGTTTACATACTCAATATGAAATTAATTTTGTAAAAATTCCTCATTCTTATTTTTATTATTTAATGGTATTGTTCTATGAATGACAATTTAATTAGCTTTGTGTTAAGTGAAAATATTGTACGTTTCAATTTAATTCTATTTATATATATATATATATTAGAAACATATGTATAGGAGTGAGTAGTAAACAATAAAACTATGATTATTTAGTTTTTCAAATTACTATTCATTTTTTTTGTTAATTATTCTATTCCATGAAATGCACGGGCATACAACTAGTATATAATTAAAGGGAAAAAAAGGTTGTAGTGGTTGAATGCTCAAGTTTTTAGGTAAAAAGACTAGGCTCGAACCACGCTCAACTATCTCCTAATTTTCCCGCCCCTCACATATCTCTCCCTTGACCTTTTTTATAGAACAAAAATGGGGAAATGGGGGAGTTTACTTGCAATCTCAAGCAAAGCCCATTAAGGTTTAAGTATCCCTGAGTCTCTACATATGAAGCACCAAAGACACAATATCAGCGTACCTAAAAAAAGACGAGAGACGCTTGCAAACAAGAAGCTGTGCATGAGACAAGCCGAAGGCGTGGATAAAAAGACCAAGAAGAAAGATCAAGCAACATAAATGAGAAAAAGATTTCAACCTGTTGTGTACGTGATCCACTCCAAATGTTAGAAGAAATCAAGAGCAAGTTGAAGCCCAAATTCGTGCAAGCAGGCAGCTTGGGCGATGTCTCATCATTCTATGTTTTAATCTACATGAAATTTGAATAGCATCTTTCCAACTAATTATTCTTCAAATCCAACGGCCTGGATCAAGATCTAACGGCCTGTTATAGAGAAATCATCATCAGAACAAAGGCAATTTTTGTTGTGAGACTTTTCCATTGATTTTGAATTGATGTTCGAAGAATTTCTATTTTTTGAGAAGAGTTGTGGCTTGTATTATTTCTCTTGAAGCTTTGGCTTCTCTCTAGTATTATCTAGAGATTATTCGTACATATTATATTGTTATAGTAGAAGATTGTTTGGAGTTGGGGTTGTGGATGTAGACAAATTGCTGAACCACATTAAATCTTGTGTTCATTTACCTTCATGTTATAATTTGGCTTTTTGCTCTATTTGTTTATCTACTATGAGGTTTTCACAAGATGGAGAATTAATATTCTACTGTCACCATCATATTGACGAATTTTCTCCCAACAAAGTAGTTAAGAGCCAGGTTTCCTCACCGAATTTATTCTTGTGCTAAACAATGGAGGTTAATACAAGTAAAATGATGACATTGAATGGTTCCAATTATCATCTCTAGAAATGAAAGATGAAGGATCTTCTTTATGTGAAGAAGTACTACTTTCTAGTATTTGCTAAAAAAACCCATGAATAAAATTAATGAAGAATGGGACTCGCTTCATTGACAAGTTTGTGGTTACGTCAAACAGTGTGTGGATGTAATGTTTTGAACCATATCATTGAAAAATCACATGCATAGAGTTTATGGACCAAGCTCGAGCAATTATATGCTTGAAAGACTGGAAACAATAAGCTTTTATTAATAAAGAAGACGGTGGCTTTACGGTATCAGGATGGAACTCCTTTAATTGATCACCTAAATGTTTTTCAGGGTATCATTAATCAGTTGGCTGCAATGACATCAAGTTTGAAGATGAGATCCAAGGATTATGGCTCCTTGGAACTTTGCCAGACTCTTGGAAAACATTAAGGACATCGTTGTCCAACTCGGCTTTGAATGGCATAATTTCCATGGACTTGGAGAAAAGTAACATCTTGATTGAAGAGATGAGAAGAAAAGCAAATGAAAATTCTTCACATTTAGATGCCTTGATTGTAGAAAATTGGGAGAGGAGTTTGAACCTGGTTCTAATAACAAAGGAAAAGGTCGAAGCAAGTCGAACAAATTCGCCAATGTTGAGTGCTATTATTGTGGTAGAAAATGACACATAAAAAGGATTGTCGGTAGTTGAAAAAGGACAACAAAAATAATAAAGGTAAAGAAAATGTGAAAGATGATGAAGCCAATAGGAATCAAGAAGCTACTATTGTTGGTGAATTCTACCTCACCTATAATTTTGATGACATGAATTCATCTAATCATGACAATATCACTTGGGTAATTGATAGCGGCGCTACCATTCATGTTGCATCTCATAGAGAACACTTCAACACTTACACTGCAAGCAACTATAGAGTTGTAAATATGGGAAATGATGTCCTGTCATTAAAGATGTTGAAAATATGTGCTTGGAGACCAACAACGGCATGGAATTGCACGACGCTCTTCCGATCTAAAGAATGTCTCTGATATGCGGGTGAATCTAATTTCTACTGCTAGACTCGACGATGATGAACACTATAATATCTTTGGTGAAGGAAAATAGAAACTAATCAAAGGTTCTATAGTAGAAGCAAGGAGCAAAAAACAGCCATCATCACTATACATGTTCCACACTAAACTCTTCAGAGATCAAACTAATGTGGTAGAGAATGATGGTACTATTGAGTTGTGGCATAAAAAGCTCTGTCACATGAGTGAAAAGAGGATAAGATTATAGCCATGAAGAATGTCTTATCAGGGATAAAGTATACAGAGTTGAAAAAGTGTGATCACTATATGGCAGGGAAGCAAACTAGAGTTAGTTTCAAATATATCCCTTTTTCACGGGCAACAGGATATACTTGACTTAGTTCACTCTGACCTGTATAGTCCTATGAAGACAAGGACACTTGGAAGCGCACTATATTTCATGACCTTCATTGACGATCACTCAAGGAAGACATGGTTCTATGCCTTGAAATCAATGGATCAAGTTCTAGACGTATCCAAGCAATTTCAGGTATATGTTGAAAGAGAAATTGGAAAGAAATTGAAGTGCATCTAAAGTGATAATGGAGAGGAGTTTTGATTAATACTATAGAAAATAGGACATTTGATATCAGAAAACACCACCTAAGACTCTCCAGTTGAACAATGTTGCTGAGTAAATGAACAGAACTCTTTTTGAAAACGTTAGCTGCTTGCTCTTAGGTGCAAGCTTACTGAATTACTTATGGGATGAGACACTGAATATAGTGGTGTATTTGCTGAATATTTCACGGTGTGTTATGTTAGACTCAGAGGTTCCAAACAAAGTTTGGTCAGGAAAAGACATCTCTTATGATCACCTGTACGTTTTTGGATACAAGGCATTTGTGTATATTCCTAAAGATGAATGAAAGTCAAGACACATCAGTGCATATTCGTGGGTTAGGTCATGATGATTTCGACTACCGGATATATGATCCTATTGAGAAAAAATTATTTATAAGTCGAGATGATGTGCTTGTTGAAGATCGGACCATAGAGGATATTGACAAGAATGAGAAGCCAATGCCAGATTGTTCTGATGATCTAGTTGATTTATCTCTAGTTCCTTTTATGCTAGTGCCAACACAGACAAAAAACCCACAGGGTACTAGTGAGGTAGAAAATCCTACTCAGTCTGAGATAGATAATGATAATCATGAATAGTGGCATATACCAAAGGCTCCACCAGTAGTTCTTCAAAGAAAGTCTACTAGAGACAAACAACTTCCACTCAATATTCTCATGATGACTACTTGCTATTAACTGATAGGGAAGAGGAACAATGCTTTGAAGAAGCTATGGAAGATGAACATAAAGAGGAACGGCTTAGTACAATGAAAAAACGAGCTTTAGTCATTGTATGAAAATCATACTTTTGGCTAGTAAAATTACCCAAAGAAAAGAGAGCCCTAAAGAGCAAATGAGTATATATAGTAAAAGAAGATGAATATATTTCACATCCAAGGTATAAGGCAAGATTGGTTAGTAAGGGGATCATTTAGAAAAAGGGTGTTGACTTTGATGAGATATTTTCTCTAATTGTGAAAATGTCTTCTATCCGAATAGTTCTTGGATTGGCAGCCAGTCTTAATTTAGAAGTGAACTGATGGATGTGAAAATAGTGTTTCTTTACAGTGACTCAAAAAAAGAAATCTACATGGAGCAGTCAGAGGGATTCAAAGTAACCGTAAAGGAGAATTATGTTTGCAAATTAAGAAAAGTTTATACGGCCTTGAGCAAGCCCCAAGACAATGGTACAAGAAGTTTAAATCAGTTATAGGGAAGTAAGGATTCAAGAAAACTACTTCTGACCATTGTGTATATGTGAAAAGTTCTCCGATGACTACTTTGTCATTCTCCTACTCTATGTTGATAACATACTGATTGTTGGTAAAAATGCTTCAAAGATCAAGTAGTTGCAGTAGCAATTGAGTGAGTTTTTTTCCATGAAAGTCTTGGGGCTTGCAAAGCATATCCTTGGCATCTGCATCATTAGAGATAGAAATGACAAGAAGTTATATTCATTCAGGAGAAGTATATTGATAAGATACTTAGAAAGTACAACATGGATAAAAGTAAAGCTGTTAGCTCTCATGTTCTTGCTCATATCATTTTGAGTATCAAACAAAATCCTTCAACATATATCAGTAAAGATATGGAAAAAGTTCCATATGCCTCTGTACTGGGAAGTTTGGTGTATGCCATAGTTTGTACAAGACTAAATATAGTGTAAGCATTGCCTACACTCTTCCCACACGTCAATTTCCTGCTAATCGAGCAAGGAAGTATTGGAATGCAGTTAAAGAGGTTATGAGATACCTTTATGGAACTTCAAACTTGAGACTTGATTTTGGGTGTGGAAAACCAGTGTTACTTAGCTACATTGATGCACCAGTGTTACTTGGCTACATTGATGTAGACATAGAAAGAGATATTGACTTTCGTAACTCAACTTCTGGTTATTTGGTTACTTTCTCAGGCGGACTAGTGTAGTGGCAATAAAATTTACAGAAATGTGTTGCACTTTCTACTACAGAAGTAGAATTCATGGCAGTAACTGAAGCTAGTAAAGAGTTGCTGTGGATAGAAGACTTTGTTAGAGAGCTTGGGTTCAAGTAGGATAAATATGGCTTGTTTTGAGACAGTCAAGTGAAATACACCTTGGTAAAAATGCTACATTTTATGCAAGATCGGAACATATTGATGTACGATATCACTGGATTAGAGATGTATTAAATTCCAAGTCTTTAGAATTTGTGAAATTTCACACATATCATAATAGTGCAGATATGATGACAAAATATTTGACAATATAAAAACTTGAAGTTTGTCGTCCTAGTGTTGGGATGACAAGACCTTCCACTACATGTGGGAGAGCGAAAGATTTGTTGGGTATCTGCCTACATGTACGATGGATTGCTACCTAAAATCAACAAATTAATTTAATAGCTGTCAGAATTATTACTTTGGTTAATTGGTGATAATATTGTAAGTATAAAATAAACGAAGGACTTTACTTACAGTTATATGAATTTGTCTTAAGACTCAAGCAAGGCCCATTCGGCTTTAAGTATCAGCAAGCCTCTATATATATGGCAACAAAGACACGACATCAGTGTGCATGAAAGAAGACGATAGAATTCTTGCAAACAAGAAGTCGTGCACGAGAGAAGCTAAAGGCGTGGAGAAAAAGACCAAAAAGAAATATCAACCAACCTAAATGAGCAGAAGATTTCAGCTGATTGCGTGTGTAATCAACTCCAAACTTTAGAAGAAATCAAGAGCAAGTTGAAGCCTAAATTCATAGAAGCAGGTAGCTTGGGTAGTAGACAATCAATTCGTGACGTCTCATCATTCTATTTTCTTATCAGCGTTAAATTTGGATAGCATCTTCCCAACTCGTTATTTTTCAAATCTAATGGTCAAGATCAAGATCCGACGGTCCATTATGGAGAAATCATCATCAAAACAGAAGTAACTTTTGTTGTGAGACTTTTCCATTGATTTTGAAGTGGTGTCCAAGAATCTTTATTATAGAGGAGAATCGTGGCTTGTATTGTTGCTCTTGAAGTTTTAGCTTGTCTCTAGTGTTATCTAGAGATTATTTTTACATATTATATTGTTATAGTGGAAGATTGTTTGGAGTTGGAGTTGTGAACGTAGGCAAATTGCCAAAATCTTGTGTTCATTTACTTTCCACATTATTATTTGGTTTTCTGCCCTATTTGTTTATCTTCTATTATGCTTTCACGTGAGAGAGAATTAATATTCCGCTATCATCATCTTATTGACAAATTTTCTCCCAATAAATTTTTGTTTAAGCTGAATAAAATTTTCATATCTCATTTGCGCTAATTGATTATCTAAAGTAATTCTGTTTATCTTTGCAAATTTACCAAATCTGTGTTGTTAATCAGTGGATGCTGTCTATGATATAACAATGATGCAGTTAAACCAAAAGCTTTTATCATACGGGAGATATACTCTGCAGCATCTGATCTTGTAATAATGTTGGAGATGAACCTTTATTTGGAATTTGATTGTAATTTTACTAACACCAATTAAAGTGGATATCGATCTAGTTATGGCACTTCCAGTGGGTGTTTGTATCTTTCGTCTCATATGTGTGCATAGATTCATGCTAAATCTGTGTAACGTGCATCTGTACACTCATATTGGACAAGAGGTTCCATAACAGCACCAATGAAGGATGATTTTCTAAGAAACCATTTGTGGTTTCAAGAAACTTTTGTTGTCTTTTTGGGCAATGTTGATACATTAGAGGAACCAACATTGGTTACTTAGAAAAACTCTCTCTGGAGGTGCAAGAAAATCTTCAGTGTAGATATCTTATCAATCAATTTATTTATTTATAAAGATGAAAATCCTTTGTGGGTTCCCTGGAGACTGTATGCTATTGATTTGAAGTGGTGATATTTAAGAAGGACTGAAGGATCTTGAATATCCTCAGGGGGCCAAAGGAAAAAACTCTGATAATCAAGAATCTACCTGTAAATTCAAGGGTCCACTTATTTAATTTGGGCCTTCAAAACTAGTATGTAAAATTTCTTAAGTGGCCGATACCCCCAGAATATCAGAGTTCTTTTAGGAGAGAGATCCCCTTACATTATCTATATATCATGATCATGATAATGAGGGTATAGTAATTGTCATTGATCAAATATATGTGTGTGTGTTTGATAAAAGAAAATCTGAATTAATGGACGCTGAATCAATTTTGATCCATCCATATATAGATATCGTAGCATATTCACACTTGGTCCAAATTTCCCGGCAAACGATCTCCCGCCAGTGGGAGATCATTTCTTAATCTAGGGTTTCTTTAAAAATTTATCAATTAGAAATTTTAACTTGAGTGGCTATATTGATACTACAATTTTTTCAACAATCACACTTATATGTATCTTCCTAACTTGTTTTCATCAAACTTTTATTCTTAAATTTTCACCAATTAGTATTTTTCTCACACCGGATTTTCGTGACTGTACCTAAACAAATAATTAGTAGAAAGATAAGAAACAATTTGGCACAATTTTCATTCACAGTAGCCTATGAAAACATTATACATCTTATTATTTCCAAACTTAGGTTCTCATCAATTTGTTGCATGAACAAATGGTGGAATAAAAAGTATTGGTCAGGATCAATGAACAGTCAAATGAATAATGATAAACAAGAAAACAAAATTGCTTTAAGGTTTACATGCTGCAATGAAATTTGGCAAGTTTTTACTTTTATTTGAAAGGACAGAAAAATCACAAGCTTGAGATTCGAGGATATTCATGTTCAAAACTTCTAAAATAGGCTAACTCTTTACCATTTTTCTCTGGCTGTTGGAAAGTTTAATTAATTAGCCCATAACTTCTTACATTACGACACGGATACTCGTTTCAGTACAGAATAACTTCTTCGTTTGACTAATGTACACCTAACCAAAGTTTGGGTTGACCATACAAGATTGTAAAATTATTCTTGAAAGATGCACAAATTTCAAAGTTAATCATGTTCGATGTCAAGATAATGGTATAGCACATGAACTAGTTAAACAACTAGTGTGTTGCACGGCCGGTAGAAAAACTTACCAAAATATATTATTAGCTAGCTAAACATAAATTTGTAATATTTATATTCATGTAAAAAATATAAAAGTACAAGTATATATTAATTGAATCAATAAACTCAATGGACTTAGTAATCGTAAAATTCAAGATCGTTTAAAAGACAACATACATTCTTACAATATAAAAACCTTCGTAAATATATACAATAATAGAAAAAATATATGTTACTCGCCTCATTTTAAAAAACTCTAATAAAACTAACAAATTCAAACAAAAATGTAAAATGCATTAAAAAATGCAAATAACATTAAACTCACTAATACACACGGTAGAGATGGTGAATTAACGAATTATGATGGATTAGAGTTTATTTTAGAATTTACATTTCAAATTTGGTATTTTAATTTATTAGTAAAAAAGATTAACAAACAAAATAAATGGGCAAAATAGTTAAGTTTTAGTTGTTAAACTCAATGGTTACATGTTCAAGTCTTCTTTGAGTTCTTCTATAAAAATTTTTGTTCAAAAGAAAAGGAACAGTTACCGCAAAATTTACCAAATAAAAAATGTGAGAACACCGCGGTATAAAAAATACCGAGACTTAAGTGAATTAATTAATATATAGATATAGATTCACGAAGACATCTATATATTTATTGTCAAGCTCCTTGTATTTTAGATATTACGCCTATATGGCTGTTGGAGTTGTTCAAATATGGTAACAAAGAAAAAAGGAGAATTTCTTGAACCGAGGCATCTTTTGATGAGTTTTTTGCACCTATTCATTAAGAATAGTGTTTTTCATTGATGCTAATTCGTGCTGACGATTCAAAATCTACAAATTGAACTTAGATTTTCACGTTATCTATATATATATATATATATATCGATTTACATTCCCACTTCAAAATCATTACAAAGCATCATCAACTTAGATTTTCTTTAAAAAGTTTCTTCAAGTTAAACATCATCAACTTAGAGTTTCTTTCAAAATGTTCTTCAATTTCCATTCCCAACTTTCTTTTATGCTTCAGAAATCTGGGTTCAAGGCTTAATTAACCTGCGAAAGCCATTTGCGTTGTATTCCCTGAAGCAACTTGAACCGAGAGGGAGTAAATGTACTTTTAGTACAATGATTTCAGACCGTGTTTAAACCTCCGTTCATGATTCATTTTCAATGTGTTCTGGTTGCTTGAAATTGCTGTGATGTTTGCCATATCAACCAATTATTTTCCAACAATGGCAACAAGAGGTAATGAAAGTTACCTCTTGTAATGAATGTTTTGCAAAGTAAAAGTTGATCAGTTTTTCCTTTCAAAAAAATAATAATAAATAAAAAACTTGACGGAAAGATCATATTTTCCCCTTAAATTTTGACAATCATTCAGGTAACGTGCATTGAGAACGATCCTGCAATCAAGCATAAAATGTGAGAATTTTTTTCCATTTTTTTTCCTCTTAATTTTGTCATGAATCTCAACTTACCACAAAAAAGCACAGGAGCTGCCTCTGATGGTGGCCGGTATTATGTCTTGAACTAACGTCAATATTATCATCTTCTTCTTCGTGTACTAGCTGGAGATTTGGATGCAACTCCCGAAAAGGATTCGAAGCACGCCATATAGGATGGTCTCGGCTTGCTGGCTTCCTAGGAGGAGATCCTCAGCCCAAGCACCAGGGCATGACCACTGTCTTGCTGCTATTCGTTGCTGCAATTCTCATTGTGTTGTAAAAAGTATAAGGTGTATAAAAAAAGTGTAATACGTGGTAAAGTGCCGACTACATATATATATATATATATCAAGCATTACAAGTTTAAGCTCGCTTAAGCAATGCCTAAGCATTAAAAATATTTTTATTTTTTTAATTTTTAAAATCAATACAAAACCATTTATTACTTGAAATAATCTATACATTAATTAAATAAAGGGTGTTGCATTAAAGTTTGACCGCAATTTTCCTGCCTTTTCTAAACTTAATAAGGATATTTTAGTCATTTTCATTGTTTCGGTGGTAAACTTCGCAGTAATGTCTGATTTTATTCTTTTTCGTTGATTCTTGCATTTTTTCTTATCTTCTTATCAGATCCTATCAGATTACTACGCAATCTCCTCCTCCTCTCATCAAACGCTCAGTTTTCCTTAGTAAAAAATCCTAATCTAATCTATTTTTCCTTGAAAATTCTTGATATTATCTTATTATTATCTGATTTCTATCCCTTCTTTAATGATTTCGCAATTTGCGTTGTCCTTAAAATTATTTTTATCTGTATCATAATCGTGATTATTACAAAAGTTCATTTTTCGACATCTACTTATATAACATATGATTCAATTACCGTGCATGGGTGATTAATCTACTATTTATTATATTAATAACTACTATCGATTTGATCAGAAAAAAATAATTTTTTCTATGATTGAATGATTGACCAAAAGAAATAAAATGCATTAATCCATCTATTATATAGTAGCCAAATTAATCTTGAAAAATAAGAAATTAATTTATAAGTGAACTACTCATGTCTCATATGTCAGTATCAATATTGTAACAAATTATTATATTTTAGACTTTTATGATATAAACTATAAACTTCCCATGCAATACACGAGTAGGAATCTAAATGTAAACCAAATTTGTCAAAACATGTAAATTATATATATATTACTTAAATTTCATAATACAAATTTTTTTTTTTTTTATTATTCTCACACAAATCGTCATTTACTTCTCTGTCGTTTGTTTCCCAGACAGTGAGTTACACTTAGGAAATAGATTGAGCCTTTTAATTTGGGATTAGTTTGATAATAATAATAATAATAATAATAATAATAATAATAATAATAATAATAATAATAATAATAATAATAATAATAATAATAATAATAATAAAAAAATACAAGGCCCAGTCAATTCGCGCGGCTTTAGCCTAGGATTACTTAGTTCAATCCGGCTACTAGTTCGCAGCCACATACCCAAACGCTTACAAAATCTGATAAAATTACCTAAATGTCCCCGTCACACCCAACAAAAATTTTTGAACCCACATTTCCCCGAACGTGGGGGGGGGGGGGGGGGGGGGGGGGGGGGGGGGGGGGGGGGGGGGGGGGGGGGGGGGGGGGGGGGGGGGGGGGGGGGGGGGGGGGGGGGGGG
>CAVNYN010243870.1:4445-19402 GCA_963692815.1 Nyctanthes arbor-tristis | reverse complement strand
ATGTGCCGCCTACGGGCGAATGGGCCTATATGGCTCAAGCTGACTAAATGAACGCCGTCCAGGTGAAGGGGCCTATGTGCTAGCTATGGCTCAAGCTGTTCATTGTGCCGCCTAAGGCGAAGGGGTCATAAGGTACCTATGACCCAAGCTGGTGTCTACGCGCGTAATGACTTAATATCATAATAATGTGATGTTGGATACTCTTTTGGGGTGAATTCCATGATAATCTTGAAATGAAGTGAATTTCATGATGTTTCTATCGTTGTAACAATTTATAAATAAAGATGATTTACTTATGATTTGTTTGGATGAAAATAACAATGATAAAGATGGTCTTGTTTAAAAGTATGAAGGTTTCTTAATATTCCACTCACTGGGCGTTAATGCTCACGAAAATATTTTTCAATGTTTTCGCTTCTAGGTATTAACTGAAGTTTGAGCAACACTTGGACTCCATACGGGGAACGAGCCTTTGACAAGGTTGGCATGATCAACTAGAATTATAATAAGGAAATGTGTATTGATGTGGTGGAATATATTTTGATATGTTGATAGGTTTATGAACATCAAGAAGAAAAGACTAAGGTTAATATACTTTTGTATATACATCTATGTAAAGTTCATTTTGTTATCATACATATTTGGCTTGGTGAGTTGTAGTGGTTGGTTGGGATTTTGAGTTGTGCTGGAGTATGAGTTTGGAGAAATTGTTACCATACAGGATGATTTATTCATAAAATAGAGGAGATGCTGCCAAAATTTTTAGTAAATTTTAATAAGTAAACGAGCCTAGGCGGTGAATTCTAACTTCTAGTTAGAATTTATTGTCAGCACACTTCACATTTTTAGTATAATACAGATACTAGAGGTGGGGCGTGTCACTATCTCTCTCATGTTGAATTTTAAGCCATGACATTCGACCTTGACTATGTATTAGAGATGCTTTTAGAGAGTTAAACTCCACTTTTTATTTTGAAAGTTAATTTAGAGAGATGGCCAGAGCTTTTTTTTAGGGAAAATTATGGGAAAAATGGTGACTAAAAGCAATAATTGCTAATTTCAGGTTGTTTTTTCTTTTTTGCTAAATTCAGGTTTCTTTTCGTACTTATTGCATAAATTCAGTTATTGTATATATTTTATCATTTGTTTTTATATGTTAATTTTTTATATTTTTTAATATTATTTTTTCAAATCCCCCTAATTCATGTGCACTGGATATTAGTCATTTCTCTTTCAAATTCAAATTCGACAAATTAACGGGAGAGGATGAAGGTATGATTGTACTAAATTTTTGCCAAAATTATCTCTTGTTTTCAATTGCATCATCAGTTAAATCATTTTCTTTCTATTTATCTTTTTATTTTTTAGAGCAAAGTTTGTGAAAGTACACTAATTAGAATCTCTGATATTTATATGAATGTAGTGACGCTTTGGGTTTTAATATAGTTTTTATGTAAATGTCTTGACGTGACCAATGGTTCAACTAGATTGATCACAATAAGCTGTTGCGTGAGGTTCACCAATCTAATGATGAATAGATATGGTTCTGTATTAGTGGGAAGTCTCTTTGTTCTTCAATTTAGAGTTGTACTTATTATAAGACGAAGCTACATGAAAGAAGAAGATCTTTCAAATCTTAACGGTACTCCATTGTGCCTCAATGAAAAATAATTTTCTCACATAGATGTGGTCACAACTCACATATATGGGATATGCCCGGGGAATAATTAGCTCACAAGCCACTTTTATTCTGTTTTTATTTTGGATGATGGTTACTCTTTTTTTTTTTATTTGCTATGTGGCCTCTTCCCCTCCACTAATTTTATTCACGTGGACTTCCCCACGTGGATCATGAAACTAGTAGATGTGAAGGCGTCACATATACCAGGATCTATATATCAGAGACATGGTGTCTCTAATTTAAATTTTAACACAAGTTACATTTGGTGTAATCAAAAAAACAAGATAATGGCAAAATATTGACGTAAAAAAGTCTTACAAGAATATCATTTTTGAGGAATAAGAAGAAGCAAAATGTGTGAAGACTTTGATGAGTACTCAAAGCATTGGCATGGCTTATGGTAGCTTATCATGACCCTTTACATGTTCTTCATGTCAACAATGACATCTCATGCTTTGCATTTTGCCCTTGGCATTAGAAACATTGTGATAGATGCATTCTAAAACTATTGATTTGCCGATCACTCTTATCTATAATTATCTTTTACAATTTCCATAGAGCACACGTGACTCCTAACTCTTTATCTTGAACAAATTTGATTTGGCATTTTTCGATGCTCTAAGACACTAGCCACATTTCCTTCAGAGAAGGGGGGAATAGAAACTAGTCACATCCAATATCAACATGCCACGATATATTAATTTTTATCTAATTATTATATTTAATTAAAACGTACTCAAACCTCTATTTTAGGGTACAAGAACATCTTGTTTTGACGACCTGCTTTACTGGAAGCCCTGGTCACAAGCTATACAACTTGCACTTGGACACACATTTATACCATGGATAACATTCTTTTCACCAATATCTCAGTCGTCAGTGCCATGCACAATCTTAGTTGCAAGCACTATAAGGGTCAGATACACCTTGCAGAATATAGACCACTCATCTGATCATACAAATACTTGAAGAAAACAATCCAGAACGTTCAGCTAGCAAGAAGTATGCTGATGCATAAGAACCACCCCCTTTATGCTATGTAGAAAGTAGAGTCACTTGCTGAAGTAATTGCAACATATGGTTGGGAATCTGTGACTCTAGAACAATCTTCATGATGCCAATGAAATAGAAAGATGCTGTTTGAATGAATCAGCATGCTCTTCACTTCCTTACATCCTATTGTTACTACCACAAAAATCACAAAATTCGGAAAAAAAAGAGAAAAAAGTATACATCTAAAAAAATTTGGAAATCAGAATTAGGAATCCGAAAGTACGTAGTGTCACATTTTGGATTACTGCACAATCAATACAGTAGATGCTTTTTCCATTGCTGAAAACAATTTTTTGATGGTGGAAATATGCATTTTCGAAAGATTTAAAGCAAAGAATGTCAAACATGGAGTACAACACAAGCCACTTACCTAAACAAATAATGGATTCCTAGGAAGAACTTTCAGGTAAAATGGAAAGACTCCACAACATGTATCTCGAAATATATAATTCATATTTTGTCCAAATGCATCATAAATCGATTATTTGTTCCATATACAGAAGGTTTAAGCTTTCCAAGTGACACACACACACATATGATAATAATATAATAATTCACATACAAACATTATTTGATTTTTAGCTTTTTAATTTTTAGTTGCTATATCATAGAGCTATAATTATGGAGCTGAATTTGTGACCCTTTATAGCACAATTTTTGTGCTTTTTCCTTGTGTCTCTACATAAATACATTTTCCTATATATATATATATATATTCATTCATATGTATATCATTATTTATTTATTAATTAAATGTAACAACCAATAGCTAGTTCGGAAATATAATTAGCAGTTACACCTGGTTTTTGCAATTTTTGTTTTTTGGCATGACTATTGTAATATGCGAGTATAATCATTTGTACTTATTAAACTACCCGTATTTTTTAGCATCCACTCTTTAAAATAAAGAGTATTCTAGATTTAAAGAGCCTCTTAGAGATGCTCGTAAATGGGTGATTATATTACCACACCATACTTTTTACTAAAATATTGAAATGAAAGATCTCAAAACATAAAAAATTTTCTCCAATTTTAAGCACATCGTTGTTCTTATTTTTTTCCCCAAAAAATTAAAGAATTTTGAGAATAATTCAAAAAGTGTCTGATCAGTGTGTTTGACAACCATTTATAAACTAGTTATTTATAAATTGATTTATAAATTGTTACATGACATCATTTTATTGATTATTTTTTGAGAAAAGTAAAAAAATTGTAACTTAA
Source organism: Nyctanthes arbor-tristis (assembly GCA_963692815.1). NCBI lineage: Eukaryota > Viridiplantae > Streptophyta > Magnoliopsida > Lamiales > Oleaceae > Nyctanthes > Nyctanthes arbor-tristis. The sequence goes on along the minus strand of CAVNYN010243870.1, from coordinate 15,447 downwards.
CTTTTACTTTTGAAAAAAAAATACCAATACAATGACGTTAGTTCACAATTCATAAACAAGAGTTGTTTATCAATTTGGAACTTGATAGATGTGATGGTGCAATTTCATTTGGGGTGGTTATAGTTACACCACCACTTTTACTAATTATACACCACTAATTTAAGCTTTTTTCTTATTTTCTAAAAAGGTCATTGATTAAATTACATAAACAACCCATTACATATGCTTACATGTTTTAGATGCACATCAAAATAAAAAAAAAATATATTTTTTTGCATCCACAATAAATAAGAACCCTAGTTCATCTTTACCATAAAAACCCTAAAATCATTTTTCTTTTAAGTTCAAAAAAAAAAAAAAAAATTCTAGACAATAGCGGAGGAAATACAGACACTTTTGAAATCATAATACGAAATTAAAACCGATGCTCATATGAGTGCCAAGAATGTCATTAATATTTCTTATTTTTCTTTGACTTGGGATCAAAATTGTGTATGGCGTGACATGGGCGATTCAGTCACAGCATACCTCCAATATATTTAAATTATTTAACTATAGCTTATTATCAAATTCTTTCTTAGTTTTATAAATCCTTTCTGTACTACTGTTAACATGTTTATCAATTAAATTTGGGGAAGAAGAAAAAGAGAAAAAGTGGGGAATGGCAAAATCTAGGGAAGAAGAAATGTGGTGTGCAATTAGTTGTTGTTTTTTGTTTCTATTTATTTTATTTTAAAACTTAGGACTATATTCGTAAATGAATACGTTGTTTACTTATCAAAATTTATTTTAATGGTAGTGTGTATATATATTGTGGTGTGATTAGTAAAAGTGGTGGTGTATATAAAACCACCCTTTCATTTGTTCTTTTATTTTACCATACGTTGTGCAATTAGTATATATTACCACACCATACTTTTTACTAAAATATTGAAATGAAAGATCTCAAAACATAAAAAATTTCCTCCAATTTTAAGCGCATCGCTTTCTTATTGCCCCTTGAAGAATTTTGAGAATAATTCGTAAAGGGTGGTCTGATCAGTGTGTTTGACAACCATTTATAAATTGGTTTATAAATTGCTACGTGGCATCGATTTATTGATTTTTTTTTAGAAAAATCACAGTTTGATTTTTATTTTTTAACTTTTTGTAAAAAAAAATGAAACCAATAAAATAATAATGTCATTTCACAATTTATAAACAAGAGTTGTTTATCAATTCAGAACTTGATAGTTGTGATGGTGCAATTTCATTTGTTCCTTTTTTTTTTCTTCCCTTCATTTCTTTTCCTTTTACCTATTCCCGTATCCGTTATTTTACTTATAGTTTAGACATGATGGATGATGGTCATATATGCCTTACCGGTCGTATGTATATGCCTTATCTATGCCAGTTAACAGAATAATTTTTTTTGTAATATAGCGTGATTTTTTATTTTCTTTTATCATGGTTTGGTATTAATCCTTGACCTTTGTGTCCTAAATGCTCACACCACTTTACTAGTCCCAATCTCACATCAAACGTATGACGAGCGATTATTTTTACCAATTTTAACAGAAGATATATATATATATATATATATATATAGACACGCATGTATTTGAGGTTTGTTCCAATTAATGAGTATGGTATTCATTCTTAAAATGAGCATTATACTCACATGTAGGGATGACCCACATATAGTAAGCCACCTTATTGTTAGTGCATGTGATGCTCATTTTAAAGATAATCACCGTGCTCATTTGAGCAATATCAGTATTTATAGACCCTTTTAAGTAAATTTAGTAAGTTGCCTCAAATTTTAAGTTGTTGGCTTATTTAATTGTGTGACTTGGGACAACATAATAAGGCAATTACCAAAGCACTCTTTATATATATGTGTGTGTGCATATAGTGACTAATTTGTGTCTTCAATATAAACACGTGAAATGAAAAGTTTTGTACGAGTTTTGAATAAAAAATGAGAACTTCTTCAATTCCGTGTACAAGACAGCTGACCAGCATAGGATGTGATGGGAAAACAATAATAACATTCCAAAGAGAAGTAAAATTGAAATCTAAAAGTTGTTTTGAAATCCTTATTTGATAATCTTTTCAATGGTCTCTTGTTTGGGTCGTAATTAATCATTTTAAGAGAACAATGCTGGAGATTAATTATTTGCTCATTTTAAAAAATCGGAGACCAAGTTACTATTATGACAATAGATTAAGGACTAATTAAATAGTGAATTTTTTAAGCACTTGAAATTATTTGGGCCCACGTCTTCACTATGGGCATCTTCAGTTTTCCGCTGGGCCATTATACGAGCCCAATAGTGTTTGTTGGGTCGCCTTTTCTATGAAAATAGACCTTGTTCATTTAATTAGAGCATTATCCGATGCTACAATTTTAATTGTTGTCCACCTGATAAGCAATTGAAAAGAGTAGTGTTATTTATTTTTACATTTAAGTATCTTCAAAATCGCTCTTGTCATTTAATGCCAAATAATTTACACATCAAGTAGAGACAACTAGTAAGTTTAAGCGAAATGAAGGATTAAAAGAAGAGGTGTCGTTGGTTGCTGAAATCATGAATCATGTATAAGGTTGCGGAAATCATGAATCATGTATAAAACAACCACATAGAGAGAGAGAGAAGGAGGGTGCGTCACATACAATTTTCTTTGCCAGATAAGCGTTTACTGTTACGACTCCTTTTTGTTCTGGTATTGTTCGACATATCACATATGGGATCTCATGTTTTGCCTGTTTTCCTATATCATGATTGATCCAGATTGGGGACGGCTCATTCAAGGTTTTTTTTTGTGCGCATTAGGTTTAGAGAAGAAATTCTGGTGAGGAAATTATATGAGCAATTTATTAGAGTGAAAGAGGATGAGAGAGAAATTATCTAAGAGAGAACGGAATCGAGTTTTTCAAAAGGAAATCTTAGAATGGAATCTATTTGCAGCAACCTGAGGGGAATAAATAGGACCTGAGAGTCAATAACAACCATTAGATTTAAGTGACAGGGATTATTGACGTGACACTTAGATGAATAGTTACATACTTGATCTTACCATTTAGTAGTAATAACGATAAGTCGATCAATTCGTTTCAAAAAAAAAAAACGATAAGTCGATCTATGATCAATGATACTAATTGGGACGCGGTTTCCATATCAAAGACTATCAACAGCTAATCACCAAAAGGAAAGGTAAATCAGCTTATTTTTCCCCTTTCCCGCGGATGCCCATATTCTAAGATGTTACAATAAGTTTCGAGTCTTGCATTAGTTACAATTCAGAAATGGACTAACAATATTTACAAATAACTGCACAAATCATACACTTGTGAGACATATATTCTTATAATATGTATTGATGAATACGAATAGTAATTAGCTATAGGTTTCTTGGTCATAATTATTCATGATCTTCCAGCACTTCAGGGTGTCCTGCAACATAATCCAAGATTGCTTCACCTTCTCTGTCAACACAGAATTCAGGAGAAATGGGTGATATCTGGCCAATGACAAGAACGGCCACCAACAACACACTTGTGGAGAGGAAGAGAGGCCAAAAGAAGGCGAGAATGCTCGGAAGCCCGGGCATAACTGCTACCAAATATGGCAATATCAATGATACAGCTATTGCTGAAATAAAGAAAAATCTGTACTGATAAAGTTTGGCAGGGATATCCATGGCTGGCCTCTTTGAAACACAATTTCTCTTCTTTTGAGGGTTTTTAAGCAGATTGATTACTTGTTGGACAAACATTCTTTGCATAGGATGTTTTTATTTAGCTTCTTTCCAACAACTTGTCCCCTAGTCTATTCCTCCCTTTGTAACCCCAACCTCATATTGGAATGGCTTCCTTGACCTTCCCTACGTGATGTCCATTTTAATTAGGAGTGAATTAGCTTAACCAACAATTTTTCTATGGGAATCACTTGATCTCCATTACGGAGACCACCTAGTTATTATATATATATATATATATTGAAAATGTTCAAGCACCTCTCGGAGGTTTTGTTACAAAATCTCTTATCCCGTGTGGTATGCATTGATGCACGCCACGCGTATTTCAAATCCATGTGGAAAACCTCCGGGAGGTGCTTGAACATTACCGATATATATATATATATATAACTCATTCTTAGCTTTTTTATAATTGCAGTCTCCATAATGTAGTTTCCAAAAAAAAAAAAAAAGCCTAACCTGGGTAACCCACTTGTAATATTAAACTTGACACGTCAATATTTGTATGAATGAGTACAAACAGTATTGATAATCCAACTATGTATTTGCAAAAATAATATTCACTTATTCACTACTGATTTGTCTATTTGTATTTGTAATGCAAATAACTTACCAAAATTCAAGTTCGGCTATAAATATTCAAAATAGAAAATGTCCCATCTCGATTGTTGAATTGTTACCTATACACCTTGTTAATACTGAAAATGAGTCCCTTTCCAAAGCACTCCGGAGTGGGTAGATGCATGCTATGTGCATAAAATACATATGATTTATATGAAATACATGTGGCGTGCATCTATACACGCCGCACGGGGTGAAAGGTTTTTGAAAATTTCCATACTGAAAATACTAATAAATCAAAATCTAATTATATATTTATTAAATGAAAGCTGTAAATGACAGTTGTCTGACACAATTGTAATTTTATCTGGCACAATTGGAAAATGTTTCCCTCCTAAAATACTTATTTGTCACCATTTCACTTGCTATCTCAAATCTACAATATTTGAATTCCTAATTTTTCTCCACCTCTCAATCTGTAATCAATATCTATCTATTAGATGATGCACATATATTCCAAATTATTATCTCAGAAGATTTGGAAGGAATTCCAATATATTAGAGGATGCACCTACTTCATTTTTATTTTCTTTTTTAATACTAATTGTTCTCAACATAAATTTTATTTTACCTACACACAGACATATTGTTATGCCTGCATGCCTTTGTGACAAACATCTAAGTTACAAGTACGCCAATTTCTTGCATTAAATTCCAGCTTTTAGTAGTAACTAAAGTTGGTGAGTTTTCGTCTAACATTGGTAATGAAATTGGAAATGAAGAGGCTTTTCCAATTTCTTGAATCTTTAATATTTCAAACATTCATAAGTGACCTAATAATTATTTTAAAAAATTACATTGTTCAATAGTTACTTGATGTATTAAAATATCTTTTAACACTCAAAGTTTCCTTCGAAACAATAAATAAATAAATACAACTGCACTTAATTTTGATTTTAATATATAAAATTAAATAAATATGGAGATATAAGTTCATAAATATTTTATTTTATTATTATAAATGCTTGGGTTTAAAACTGGCATTGAGATATAAATTTCTTTAGAACTTATCTATATAAATATAATGGTGGAATGTGTCATCTTTGCTCCAGACCGGTAAGAGGGTAGCATTATTTGCTTCGTACCCATCCCCATAAACACAGTTAATTAGGGCAAGATAGACTATTATAAACAGTCATTTGTTGTCCACATTCGCTTTTATAATATTAGGTAAAATTTTATGAGGAGTTGACTCTGGTGACAATGTTTTCATAATTTTAGGAGAGATAATTTTTACTAGAATTATATATTTAGTGCATGGATTTATATATACATATATATATATTTATACACATAGCAATAGACTTTTTTAGATGTCAGAAGAGAAAAAAAATGTTTGCTTTCAAGACAGGTAGTGGAATACGATGAAGAATGTTGCTTCTACATATTTCAAGATGTAATTGGGAACATATTTCGTACTTGGATTTATACTATAGGTAAATTTAGATACAATAACTAAGTACATGTACGGGAAAAAAAAGACATATAATGTGCTTCAAAATTTACTATTAAATATTGTTTTTGGTTAGCCAGAGAAAATATTTACACAAAGTACCTCAAGCTTTTGTATTTAGTTCCTAGCTTTAAAAAGCTTTTACATGTGAAATCCTATTGTTTTGGTATGATGTTGCTTCATCATCATTGTCTAGCTTAGTTATTCTACTTAATGTTTATTGGTCTTGTGGCTTTCTGCATGAGATGTGAATGATATCATAATGAATCTATACAAATGGGCCATTCAAGTCCATAAAGATTTTAGGTATATGGAACTCCACAATGGAGCAATGATGAGAATACGCTTGGTCGTGTCCAACCGAGATGACGGAGCAATGATGAGAAGAGACTTGGCCATGTCCAATTGAGATGGTAATTACATTAACTAATTTTCACTCACGGATTTTAGAATATACTGAATTGGGCTAAGGGAGAGCTGATTGTTACCATTGATAAGCTGCATTACTTGGAGCCGAAGATGCCTAAGAACATTGCTGTCGTGATTGTTTAAGAACGTTGCCGCTATGATTGTTTATTTTAGGATTTGTATTATGAAAAAGGCCAATTTTCTTACAATTGTACTTGTGTGGTCAAATCTAAAATTTCACAAAATAATTGAGACTTAAATGTTTTCAAACATTAGAAAGTGACAATAGTTATTCCTTTGATCATGTTACATGTTGTATATGTCAAGGAGTTACATTATGTAATGGAGTCCTGATATGATGATTTCCGTGGTGGATTAAATTTTATTATGAATTTCTGAGTTGATTTTTTTTTTGGCTACCCCTTAGTTGATTTTTTTTTGGTGCACTTGGTTATCAATTAAGTGTATTTTAATTACTTTTTCTAATTGTACATAATAAGCACATGTGTTTGCTCATTAAACGCATTAGTTTGTTATTACATACTATTTGCTATCGTACAATCCACATGATATTCATGCAGGTCATAGTTTTTATACATATTGTTTTAAGTCATCAAGCATCTAAAGCACTATTACACTACTTTTGATATATGATCTTTTCACTCAATCTCTACCCGTGCATCGCACGGGTGAAAAATCTAGTTTTCTTATGAAACCAGAGAGTCTCTTTAAAAACCTTCAAGGAAGTTTTGTTAAAAAACTTCTAGCACATATAGAATACATGGATATATGTCATGTGAATTTAAAATGCATATAACGTTTGTTTGAAATACACATAGTGTGCATTCAAGCACACCACCTGGGTGGGAAGTTTTTTAATAAAACTTTTGAGAAATTCTTGAAAATTTTCGTCAAATCAGATTGCATATCTCAAAAGTTGAAACCATTCTTTCTGTTGTTACAAGGCCTGAAATTCCCCAAATCCACTGCCTACCACTCAGAGCCGCAATTGGGTTTGATAGAGTTCTTCTTGTTATTATTCCCTCTTTTAAGCGAAAAGAAACTAATCAAAGCATGGTTAGGGGTACGTAGAGATGTAAAGAGATCGGCCTGCCCAGAAAAGCCCGGGACCGCGGGTCGGCCCGTAACTGGCGGGTCCAAGTCACGGGCCCCTACCTACGATTGTCTTACTAGCCGGTGAAGAAAAAAATTAAAATTTTTTTGGCCATAATTAAAACTACCTACAGTTGCAGGCACTACATTTTGACCTTTTTAATTTTTTTTGGGGGTCTTGTCATGTCAATAGTTGGGTTATGCAAATTAATGAATAGTTGTTTGTGTTGTTATGTTTTAAATTTCATAATTGTTAAAACTCCTTAGTTGTCGGCTATATAAATTTATGTAGACAATATTTAAATTTCAAGGTTTTTTATGCAATAAAATATTTGAAGTTTATTATTAAACTAGTGGAGCCACGTGCCATGAGCCACGTGTGTTGCATGTGTAGCATTGATAATGTTGTATTCAACAGCGGCAACATATGTTTTAGATAATTAGTAATGAGAAGGGAAAAGACATACATTACAATAAAAAAATACTTTGGATGAAACAACGTCCATCGTGTATGCATTACATAGATCTTAGTAAATAGAGATAAAAGAGTCATATATATGACGCCTACACGTGACCACAAAATTAGTACAACGATAATCTTTCCTTTGCCAATTTACCACAACATAAGTCCATCAATAATCTTTCCTTTGCCATTTTCTTTATCATAAAGATAAGTTCCTTCAACCATTGCGTATGAAGTTTGTGACATGAAATTAGATCATAACCATGAACTCCTAAAAAAAATAGCTAAAATGATTAAGATGTAGTTTTGTAGTAAATGAGAAACAAAAGACAATGACAAAGCTATCTTAGAACCAATAACAATATTGATTATCAAAGGTGATTCATGATGCTCAATTATCTCACTATTAATCTATGGATCCAAATTGCAAGTATCAACTAAGAGCTCATCAAGCTTATAGAATCCTGCTAAGTATATTTATAAAATCTCATCAATACATCTCATATTCTTAAGAAATGAACTCACTATTCAAGTACCATTGGTACATAACAGCACCATTGGTACATAACAGCCATGTGTAGTCATATAGTCTTTGACCTGGTAATTTAATGGTATGCCATGCCAAGCAGTGTTGCACAAAATGGCTCCTAGGCTTTTTATTCTATGTATGGAACGGAGAATGATATGACATCGAATTACCGAAATGAAATATAACAAATTTGTTAATCACATCGGAGACACTTGGCAGTAAGCTGGTAAAATATTTTTCATGATATAATCCCAAATCTAGTTAGTGAGACAGTCATTTAAGACTCTCATCTCAATTAGAGAATTTCAAACCTATATTCCAACAAAAATTTGGAATCTTATTGCCGTTTTCTTGAAGAAATAAATAAATATTGACAAGAGGCATATTATTTGGATTTCTTTAATGAAAGCTTCATCTTCAAGTTGATGTTGAAGCTTCTTTTATGGTGATTTACTCTCCAATATATGCACATGAACATACCTTGCTTGGTTCTTACTAAAGTTTGCAAATAGTTTAGTTTAATAACAGATTGCTTTCTTACAGTGTAGCCGCCAACAAAAACTTGAAGCCTCATAAAGCCTTTTAAAGCACGCATAGAGCCTGTTCTTCAAAAAAAAAGAGAAAAAGATTCAGCTGCATAAATACCTTATACATTTGAAAAAGATATTATTGAAACGACAAGCCCCTCTCTCTGTTACTGCACATATCAACATTATGATTCCAGAATTAGTTATGACAAAGTACCTGGTTCATTTATTGCTAATAGTAAGACCAAAAAGGAGTAACAATCCAACTCTAAGAAAAACCTAAGGTACTGAGAGCTTATATATACTTAATGGTGAATTTATTTCTTCCTACGCATACTATATCGACAATTCATAGACACCTTATTGTGCTTCTTCTTCTACTATTGTGTTTGCATTTATCTGCACATAAATGAAAAGGGATGACACAAGTGAACATAGAGAACACATCCAAAAAGCCATAAATATTTTAACATTGAAGCTTAAGTTCAAATTAAGGAACAAAGTATACATAGCAAAAAGGGAAAAAGAAGAGAAATGGAATAAACTTGCAAATTAAATCCACTTGGAAGCATTATAGAAACAATAAAAATCAATCAATTTTGAGAACCAAGTCAAATACTGCAAAACATTCATACAAGGCCACTTTAATTTAGAAGTGTGCCACATAATTCATATTTCAACTTGCACTAATGAGTAATCAACATATAAAATTTTGTATGGATGAGAAAACACACAATAAAGCAATGGACTTCAATTTTTGAACAATTTAGTAACTTAAAATGTGTCCAGGAAGTTGGTATCTCTATGTATCTATATATACGAGCCTGGAGACAGAAAAATACAATAACCTCCAATTTTCACTTTTTTTATTTTTTTTTCACTTATATATGTGAAAAATCCATCAATGTATAAAACTAAAAACTAATTCAACTTTTCTCTAACTAAAATTTAGGCTACGCCCAGTAGAAAAGGAAGAAAACTAAGCAAGAGAGTGGTACAAAGATGGAAATGTATTTAAAACCTTCCAACTGAAAATAGCTGCAACGATACCTTCTTGTACTTAAAAAAAAAATGCAGAGAAAATAAAATAAGAGAAATGAACAAATTGTAAAAACCCCAGATGGTAATAATTTAGGGAAAAAACTAATAAAACAACAAATTTGACTCTTACGAAGTCCATGGAAGTGTTGCAAATTTGGGGCTACACGTCTTGCACATTTAGCTTCAAATTTGGTATGATATTGCAAAATCTTAAATAAAAAAATAAATAAAAGGAAATTAATAGAAGTGGGAAAATAATCAGAAACGGCATACAAAGTAGATTTACACCAAAGTTCCTAGACGGGTGGAACCTCACGGCAGCCCCAACTTTATCATATGCAGCAATAGATTTGGTCTGAAATTGCAAAAATCGTGAGTAAATACCTGTAAGAAAACGAGAGAAAAGACTTCTGATGTTGAGAGCATGGAAGAAAATGTAATAGAGAAAAATGGAAAAAAAGAAGCAAAAATAGATGTACAAGTAAATCGATCCACAAGAAAACCAGAGAGAAGAATATCCAAATAGGGATAGCTGAAAGAACCCCAATGGAAATATGATATTTCACGCTCTATCAATGAGGGGCAAAATGGGAAAAACAAAAATGACAAAACAACAAGAACACTGGCGTTTTGATGACCTCAAGGGCAAATTAGTAAAATCAATAGTTACTGTTCTATGAACAGTGAATGAATAGTGAAATTCTAGTTCAATGAGAGTTTTTAGTGGACGGTCCTATAAGTTCAATGGTAGGACCATCCACTACTTTAATGACAAGTGGAATTGTATTTTATTTAAGCATATTTTGTTTTCTCTCTCTAAATTTAATGAAAATTACTCAATTAATTAATAATATAATATGTGTGGATCTTAAATAATACACACAAAATCTGTGTTTGATTTTATTATATCTCAAATCATTTTTCTATTGATTTTAACTTATTTTAATTTTAATTTTGTTAAAAAGAATTAACTTATTTAAATGTTAATGTAAATTTATCAGTAGACATGTCAATAATAATGCATTAAATTATATTCTTTTCAAGTCTTGTATATATCAACTGGTCCACGGAATTCTCCAATCATTTTAGGCATATTGCATCTAACA
>CAVNYN010243867.1:0-15997 GCA_963692815.1 Nyctanthes arbor-tristis | reverse complement strand
GTGTAAAGGTTTTCCAATCCCACTACTCGGCAAGTTATGAATGAAATAAGTTTGTTAACCTAATTTGTTCTTTATGCAAAAGTTGATATAGTGTGTGGTAAAAATGAGTAAATGATAACCAAACTTGCTTCCTAATTAACCCCATCAAAATGGAAATTGAAAGAGGACCATGGGAGTTAAAACTTATGTTGTATGATGTGATTATAAAGTTACTTTGGGAACTTAAAACGATATGAAAGCTAATTAAACCATGCTTTAATTCATTAAAAGAAAAAAATGCATATGAGTGTTTATCTTCAATTAAGTAGACTTATCAAATTAAAGAAGGAGAAACAAACGAGGCGTGACAGCCTATTCCGACAATGTGCCAAGCTATAAGGAATAGCCTTTTCTCTTGACTTTCTATCACAAGAACTGGTGCACGAACCACTCAATTCATCATAAGGGCATGCCCAACCCTGCGCCAAAATGGAGCATTTTGGCACAAGGTTTTGGATCCAATCGTACAGCAAAAGCGTATGCCACCATTGTATCTCCTGTACAATAAGTTGCATTTCCGCTTTTTTATAGAAATGCCATTTCAGGTATTATTTTTTTTTTTAAATTTTATTGTTTTATTCTTTTGTTATTTTCTTTCTACGTTTTTATTTTGTTTAATGCATCTTAATGTCACGTGTGTACTTTGAATTTTTTTTTTGTTAGTTTTTGGTCTTTGTGTAGGTTTCATCATTTTAATTTTGTGTTATTCTCAAACAATTATTATTTATTTAATGTAAATTATTTTGTCTAATTCGGTTCTTGTCAATGTATTATTTTTTATAAAATGAAGGAAATTAATTTGCAAGACTACAAACACAAAGAAGATACATTACATAAAACATTTTAGCCAACTAGTACACTAGTAACAACCTAAGACATTGTAGCATATAACATCAAAAAGTAAACAACATACAAACTATGCATCAAATAAATAAAGCAAGCCGATACAAATAGAAAAAAGAAATAAATAAATGTGTAAATATTACACTGGCCACTAGTAGTCAGGGAGGTCTGACCCAGATGGAGATCGTTCTGCCAAAGAACTAGCCAAATGCACTACTACCACCTTGAGAGCTATCACCCTCGACCTCTTTTTCTGTAAGATTCGCTGTTGTGTTTGAATCAAGTATGGACGGACTGCTTCATCAAATGTACTGGGGTAGATCCGCAGTATCTTGGTGTCTTCTCTCTCAGACATCAAAACATTCCTTTCTCGCGCGATGTCAAGGAGTTGTTAACGCTGGACCTCAACCCGATCAATGAAACTTGTTGTTTTATCACTAGACTTGGCCACAATAGTAACAACCTTTGAGTGCCCTTCGCCAATATTTGTTTTAGCTTTAGCCTTTTTCACCCCCATTGGTCGTTTTGAAGCCCCCCCCCCAGGATTATTAGAGTCCAAGTTTAATGAAACCCAGATAGGCCTTGTGAATTTGGTGCTGAAGAATTTCAGGTAAGAGAGTAGTTGTATTGGGAAGATGGGAAACTCCCCTAACTTGGTTCAAAGGCGGGTATGGGGCACTAATATCAGACATAAACTTCTCATTATCTTTTAGCTGGGGCCAAAGATGGTCAAACAAAGATTTTTTTTGTCAAGGGCATAGTAAACTTTTGCATCCTTCATCTGCAATGTAGAGAGTGCATATTAGTTAGACGCTCTTCCGATCTAGGGTGTGGAAAACTATGTGAATAAGATTTCTTACAATGTCCACTTCACATGCACCACTTTGGTTCTGAAGTTCAGTCGCATGAACGGACCTGCTAAACTTAGCGACAATGGTTCCCACTGTTGTCCACCGAGACCGTAGGGCTTTCCACAATCATGGTTGTGGTGGTAGACAGTTCCAAAGTTCATTGTACACAACCAGGACCCGTGATCATATTCGTTGCTCAGACTAGTTAATACCAATTATTATAGGGCTTTGAGAGACATCAAGATAAGCAATAGTTAACATTTTGTCCTCATTGACAGAGAAATTTGGACCCCGTCTACAGGAACTCATGCTGGAAAGTTAATTTTTCAAATGTAGAGATAGAATGAATGAAATTACTAAGGGTACGGTTGAGCAATAGTGTTCTATTTATGATGATGCAAAGAAATAGTACTAAGTTTTGTGATATTGTAGACAAATAAAGGGAACTTCAGATTTTGTAGAAGTGTGTGTGATATTATATCACAATGGTGCCAATTTATAGACACAATATATCTGATAAGAAATCTAATCCAACAACCTACATTAATCGAGATCTGATCTGACGGCCAGGGTTAAAAGTAGTAAAAGCGGATGAGTATCGAGATAAGTAATTTGGTCTACGTTAAGGGTTAAAATACCAGCTTTATGAATATGGGGATACGAAAACTAATCTCATGGTCTATTATATATTTGAAATAGATTTGATTCGATTTAGTTTGATAGAATATTTGATCCGATGCTCAAAATTAAACGTAATGTGATCTGACGATGCAAATTATACGCCTTATCTTATTGGATTCCCAATGTATCAATGTAGGTGTTACAAGAACTGGGATTATGAATATAGAGATGTGAAATATAATCCAACGGTCTATATTTAAAGAAAACTTATCATGCAATGTGTTTTATATTTGACATAGATTAGATTGGGAATTGGTTTGACAGGATCTTTGATCTAACGCTCAAAATAAAATGAAATCTGATCTGACGGTGAAAATTACACCCCTTATCTTCTTGGATTCCTAGTAGCTTCCCTGAAATTTCCTATTTAAAGTGGCTAATGGATAGCCAAATACACCAGCATTACATTAGTGTGAGATCTAAGATGAGTTTTTACAAGGGGAGATCCTTCAAACACAGCTTTTAATACCTCATTGTCCTCCTCCGATGGCAACGAAGTCCTTGGTGCCATTTTGATACAATAGACTGGACAGATCGACGAAGAACAACAGATACTTTTTTGGCAACTCCAAGCCAATGCTTATGTCATCTGCCAATACTTTCAACAACTCAAAAACCCACAATGTAGGGGCTCGATTCCTGGCTATCTGGTTTACAATCGTGGCCAAGAAGCCACCGGCCAACGTTTATCTGACGACTATTTTCTAGAGACACCATTGTACAATGAGGTGATGCCCAAGCTGTGCTTTCATATGTCATATAGGTTGTTCTTAAGAATTATAGAATTTGTTCAATCACATGACAATTACTTTATACAGAAAGCTAATGTGCTAGGACTAACCCGGGTTATCTACTTACCAAAAGATAACTGCCGCAATGGAGATCCTTGGATACGATGTGATTACAGATGAGTACCTTAAGATTGGTGAATCCACTATGATGGAAAGTTTAAAGAGGTTCTGTTGGGCTGTAGTGGAGGTTTGTGGTGACTGGTATCTTCGATCTCCAGGCAAATAAGACGTTGCAAGGTTGCTCCACCTCGGAAGACAATATGGATATCTTGGAATGTTAGGTAGCCTCGATTGTATGCACTGTAATTGGAAAAATTATCCAACGGGTTGGGTAGGAGCTTATGCCAGAGATAGTAGAAGTCCAACAATCATTTTGGAAGCCGTGGCTGATTACGACTTTAGAATTTGGCACACTTATTTTGGCATGCTAGGTTCGAACAACGATATTAATGTGTTGGGAAGGTCTCATCTATTTTCTAATCTTGCCAATGGAATAGCACCTACTACTAACTACGTCATATAAGGAAAAGAATTTACCATGGGATACTACATCATGGTATATATCCCAGGTGGGCCACGCTAGTGTAGACAATTAACGACCCACAAACTCCAAAAAAGAAATACTTTGCAGCTAGGTAGCAGAGCTTTATAAAAGGATATAGAACGAGCCTTTTGGTGTTCTTTAATCAAAATGTGGAATAATCTGTAGACCAGCGCTCGTCTGGAGCAAGTGCGTAATGCATGATATTATGACTGCATGCATTATAATACATAACATGATTATTAAAGATGAGCGGGATGTAGAGGCACCAATCACAAATCACCCAGAATTACCCACCCCAAGAGTTTAAACAGACGAGATGAACAGGTTTGGTTTCAAGAATTCTTGGCACGTAATCTAGAAATCAAAGATAAGATGGCACACTATGTACTTTGAGTTGCCCTCATTGACAATCTGTGTGAGAAGTACAGTAATTCAAATTCTTAATCTTTAATTGGCTATATGCGCTTGTTATTTGTCGTACCTTTGTCATTTGTGGTTACCTTGCTATATTTTATTTTTTTTCCCATTTGTGTGCAACTTCTATTTTTTAGTGGGTCTTGTAATCTGATGTCTAAATGAATCTATTGCTTCAATGCAAGTCGCATAAAATTTTTCTTTAATAGCGTTCAGTTATTAATATTTTTTATAATATGCTAATGGTCAGACATTAAAGAAAAATAGAAAAAAATGATTACAGAGAAAATAGAGACTATGTGGGCTGGAGAAGATTTTTAAAATAGAGTATGTTGTATTGTATTTTAGAGTACTGGTGCTGTAAGATATAGTACGAGGGTTAGGGATGGCCTAACTGATATCAAAAAGTTGAATCCCCAACTATTGGAATATCACATTTAATTGAACTCATACGTTATGCTCAACCATTCTTGATTCTCCGTATATTGTTGATTTTTATCGACTTTGGACAGATCATCGTAATTTGACAAATATTCAAAGTAATAATATAAATATCTAGGTTGCACATTACTTTAATCTTCTTCTAAATTATACAACTTCATCGAGTCCAAAATCTTAACATCAGTTCTTTCTATATTATATTTTTCAACACCTATGTCATTAGAGTAGCTATTCAGATCAATAGCACCGGTTTGATGCACAGAATGAACCACTAACATTAAAGTGAAATGTACTAATAATAATTGGAATTGAAATATAATAATAATTGTAGAGCGAGAATGAAATTAGGATACATATAAAGCAATAACTCAAGTCAACAATTTCATTTGAGCACTAAAATATGTGACTTAATTTAATTAATTGATATAAATTTTGAAAACATCTTTAAATACAATATTTGTAGTATAATTGTTTCATTTAAATTTTTATCAATAATTTGCATTAGCATTTTTCAAGGACATAAATCCATTTCGTATATGTATGTGTGTGTTAGGATTTGGGGATAATATTTGATTTGAAGAGGCAAATCGAATAGGTTTGATTTAGGAAATTATTTTTTATTGCAATCCCTTGCACAAGATGAAGTTGCGGCACCGGTTACATGGAAACTCGTCTATATTTTTCAGTATTGACTTAGTAACTGTACTAGGTTAATGGGTTTCTGGTTTAACCGGTTGGTCGTTGTTAACTCAATTATCAATTCAAGTATATGTGGTTAATAATTATTTTTAAGTGAAAACACATGATAATCGTGATATATAAATGAAATGTAAACAAAAAAAGGAGTTCACATAATGATTTAAAAGCTATTTTTTAACTTGTAGGTCATGAGTTTGATACTTCGCCATTAGATTTGTAACAATATTTTTATAAAAAATGACAATTGCACATGTAACGCCCTTAACTTAAGGCCCAAATCCATATACTTTGGCCCAAGGCCCATATTTGAAATATCAACCTAATTAATTCAATGCGTTCTTTACATAAAAAGGTCTTTTTTGGATGTGTCTTGCGAAAACACCCTCAAATTGAAAGTAATTTAAAAAATACCACTTTCTATTTCAAAATTACCCTAAACCAATTTTAATTAAAATTTAATTCTTTACTAATTATTATTTTTTATAAATTATAATTATAATAATGTATTAAAAGTAGAAATTTTTTCCAATACAAAATAATATCTTTATATATCGTTAATAACACTTTCAACTCCAAACCGCCATCAACTGCTGACGCTGCCACACCACGCCACAAACAAACTAACAATGTTACCTTCAGGAAAGCAAATGTTATCACCCGGAAATATATTATGTTAACAAATAATAAAAAACGAGATAGTAAGAATCTCGATAAACGGTAACAAAATGAACGAGATGGTAACAACCTCGACATACGGTAATAAAATGACAAAACACATGAAAATAAAACCAAAAAAAAAAAAGAAAAGAAAAATAAACCGAAGGATAGTAACAACATCGATAAATGATAACATAGGGGAAAAAACTCAGAAGATAATAACAATCTCGATTAATGATCAAATATGAAAATAAATAAAAAAGAAATCAACGGAAAGATGGTAACAAGCCAGATAAATGGTAACAATCCCTGCCTTGTCATGATTTTGTCGAAAATTCTCATGTGTTAGCTTTTGCTTCCCTGCCTTATCGGTCATTCTTAAACATCCTTTGGGATTTGCTCTGGTGTAATTCGTGACTTTCAATCGGTGTACTGCAAAATGAATATCTTATTAATTTTGCACCAGAAATGTGCCATTGTGTTTAGAGAAAGAGAGAGCTTATGGTATTTGGAGTGAAAAGGAGAATAAATGGGACGGAAGAAAAACAATTTTCTGCCCACCATCTGTTCTGCTCAAACATCACCAAATGAATATGGAATTTAGTTAACTTATTGTAGCACAACAAGTGAACATAAAATTCGATGCCACTCATAGCTTATCTTGCCAGGCAGAATTCTGGGTTTTAGAGGACGTGGTGCGTGTAGCGGTGGCGGCAGATCCAGGTGTAGGTGTAGATTCAAAAAAAAAAAAGAAAAAATGAAGTTTCAGATCCAGCCATGGGAACTGGAAGATGGTAACATCAAGGTTCAGATTAAGGTGCAGATTCAAAAATAAAAAAAAATAAAAAGGAAAAATTAAGCTTCAGATCTAGTAGGGAATGATTAAGTTTCAGATCCGGCCACTGGAACATTCCGCTGCTGCTATTCGCAGCAGTGGCTGCGAGGATACGATTGTGGTGGTGGGAGAAGCGGGTGGTGAGGCGCTCCGAGGCGGCGGCAGTAGTGACGGCGGATGTTAGAAAGGGTGGTTGTATTTTACATCTCGCGTTCTATATATTTGTATACACACAAACCTATATATATAATCTAAGTGTAAAGAAATATAAATAAATCAATATTAAAATTAAAAACAATGATTTATTAGAAATAATAAAATGATAAAATAAAATAAAATGTTTAGTAAAATAAAATAATTAATGGTATAAAAATAATGGAATGTGGTATAATTGAAAATAGTTTGATATCATGGTGTAAAAAAGATATGAATTAAAAAAAAAAGGAGTAAAATCTTTAATTTCCTCTAATTCTATTGTCCTCAATTTTAGTTATTTGGGCTTGATAGTTTGTCCCAGGGCCATTTCTGATCCATAGTTTACGTGATTAAATCACAAGTCCAAATAGTTTCTCGTAAGTTCCATGGTTCGTATGTTAATGTGAAGGACATTTTGGATATATTGTTAAATTGTTAAATTTAACGATTAAAGGCATTATAAGGAAATCATCCTCGTCAGGCTAATAGGAAGGGATAAATACCTTTCAGAACTCCAATACCCAAATTAAGGTACTGTCTAGTTCATTTTTAAAGTCCAGAAGTGAAGTTTCATGTTAATTAAATCAGGAAATGGCTCATTCCACATCAAACACAAGATTAACTTGTTAACAAAGGCCATTTATTAATATCAAAAGGGCCTTCTTACTCGAGAAGGTAGGCTACATAACATCATGGTTAATTTTAAGGCTAAAAAAGAGTCTTGGTCATAATAATAGAACTAGTAGTTAAGCCTTGCTCCCCTTACATATCCAGCATATGTTGGAAGATAAGTGGTTGAAAAGCAGAAAGCCAGTTGGAGTACAACAAATTCTTCGTGATAGTACAAAAGATGTCAATTTCATATCGAGTCCGTATGAAGCGGTTTATGCCAACATACTTTTTGTGGTGACCCGTGAATCTAAGACTATAAATTTTAAAATTTTAAATTCTTAAGTCGTGTCACTGTCAATTTTTTTCGAATTTTGATTCATTAATCTAATTTAATTATAAAATTAGCTTATGTATGAATTCATTCATTCATTTATTTATTTATCTAATCATCTTTTAATTAACTATTTAAATGAATTATTACTATAACTATCATTATGTTGAACTATTTTAGTCACTTAAGCATTTAAAGCATTTAAAAATAATTTAATTAATTTTTTATTTTATTTTATTTGTTGGACAAACTTTAACACATGAAAGCCTTAATCTGTTGTAGCCCCTACAAGTGAACTCTTGGACTCAAGTTAGGCAAACTTTAACACATGGAAGCCTTAATCTATTGTAAGCCTATACAAGAGAACTCTTGGACTCAAGTTAGGAAACTTTGGCCCCAAACTACTGAACTTTGGCCTCAAGCAATTACACTTTAGCCTCAAGCAAGAATTTCTTAGATTTTTCACAAAATTTTTCATCTCCTAATAGTGCATAAATACCATGCTCTTCAATCCTTCTCATTTGGCAACCCTAGCAAAATTTCATAGGTTAACTAATTAAGTTGTTTCCTACTACATCACTTTCATCTCCATTTTTCGTTCAACACCATAGTTTAATCACCATCGTCTTCATCATTTAAACGTAAAGGAAAGATTTATCTTTACACTTCAATTCAAAGCATACACATACATGACTAGGCAAGTGAAATTCCTTCTTTTTACAATTTAATCTCATACGTACACACATGGTTACATTCACCAAAAATTACACCTTGCAAATTCATTCCATATATTCAACATAATTTTCATGGAAAAATTATATTTAATACATACATACACCGTGGCTGTGCACAAATAAAGCATTTTCTTACATCTTCAACACTTACGCATACATCCACACATGTAGTGACTAAAAGGAAAGGGAAGAACATATATATAGCTTCAAAACGCCCATATAATCACCATCACGCATCCCCTCGACTGCTAGACATCACTGTCGTACATCACCACCACCATATTTACACTACAAAAATTCACTCTTTCCACAAATCGCACAACGAGGAGTGTGACCCCATACTTTAACTTCATTTTTACACTATTATTCCTCATAAATTCGAGTTGAGGAGCTCCAGTCTGGCTGAAATTGCCCGTTACCATGAGTTGAACTCAACTTCCATCACCCACAACCACGCGCTCAGCCTCTAAGTTCTCTTGTACATGTGTGGGTACTCAAGTCTTCAACGTAGTGGTTGAATTCATGCTGGACTTGTCAGAATTTTCCGCATACGCAACTCCCTCTCTCTCTTCCTACAAGCCTCTTTGCTTTCCCTTCTTGAAATCTAAAATTTTTGGTGAATGAGAGTGTGTAATACAATTTTAATTTTAGAAACGTGTAATTTAGCCATAAACTTCTTTATATACTCTTAATTAAGCCTTTAAATTTATGATTTATGCAAGTTAGTGCTTTACCTTTCAATATTGGTATTCTTAACTTTTGAAGTCTGTTTTTATTTCGATTAAGTCCAGAAACTTATATTATAATTTATTTTAGAATTCTTTCAAATTAGATTAGAAAATTCATAAGATCTTAATTTTTAGTTTAAGTTTAAACTTTATTTATTTAAACCCTTAAATTAGTTTATGTTTATTTTAGATTTAAGCTCTAATTTCTGTTAAATATGAGATTTATTGACTTTAGTCATTTAAATTCTAACGTTTTGGATTTATTGAATGTTAAGGAATTTTAGAAGAGTTCAAATAAATTCATTTATGTTTATGTCAAATTTTGTTACTCTTTGATTTTCTAGTTTTCCATAACTTTTGGGAATTAGCGATATTAGACACTATACTCTTAGACGTTACATATAGTTATTTTTTTTAACCTAGTTTTTAAACATATTTCCTTTTTATAAAGTAACTCATTTATCAAAAATATTAATTTGAATGTTGTATTCTTTTATAGACAAGTGGTGAAGAACAAAGTGAGTAGGCTTTTACCCATTAGCTCGACTAGGAGAAACTTGAGGTAAACTCTTTTCTGAAGATATTTTCCAAAAGTAGCGCTAATGTTAATTGGTTGTGCTATGAATTTGCATATAGTGATGTGATTTATGTTTTTATATATTACATGGATGAGCTTAATTGCTTTATGCATGGGACAAGATGAGATGAGACTTTTGCATATGCTTTACCGCTATGCATAGATTTTTGCATGCATGCTATGATGTTATTATGCGTGCTAGTATTTTATATGCCTTAGGGCATGAGACGAGAGTCAGGAATCTATATTTACCATATGATGCTTTTTTCGAGTAAAGACTACTTGGGACCTATGAGATGTGAATTGCATATGTTTATGTGTATCTTTGTGGCATAAACTAGTTAATATTGCGCTGAGCATGTTGAGTAGAAATACTCACTCCTTTCAAATTAATATTTTACATATTTGGAGCCGAAGGAAACATGTTGAGCAATGGTGGCACTAGAAAATATATTAGCTTTATTTTGAATAATTCTAGCTTTGTTTAAGTACTCTGAAAACTTTCGATTTCGTTTGGAACATATTGACTTATCACTACCAAATTATCTTTTGTATTATTACTATTAAATCAAGTTATTTCCTACTTTATATCCACTCTTTATTTTAAGTAAAAGGAAAAATATTAACGTTTCGGGTATTTAGAACTCGGGCATTACACTCTTCAAACGATCCCCACATAATGGTCTCTACCACATACCATGCTCGAGTCCTGTCATCGGTGAACATCCATCCATTTCCTATTACCTCAAAGTAGTTAGGCTTGATCATCTAAATGGTAGTAAATGGTGGGGTAAGTTTGGGAAAACTTAGTAACCACAAGATTGTACTTAAACCAATAAGTGAAATAAATGAAACATGTTGCACTCTAAATCTTTTCAAGTGTCATGAACTTATGATCTTTGAGAACTTTATAACTTTGAGTCTACTTCCTTTGGGATTCTTTGGTATGTTTGAGAGTTCTCGAGGCTACTATTCAACCTCAGTGGCTATAAATAATCTTAAGACAACCACAAAAATATCACAATAATAATAATAATTTCTTTGGTATGTTTGAGAGTTCTTTTTTTTTTAAACATTAAATTTTTTTTTTACCATAATAACCCCAAACTTAATAGAAAAATTGACGGTTTCCATTCCAAGGACCTTAAGTGTGAAGCTTTTGAAAGGTTGAGGACACCTAAAAGGAAAATTAAAGGTTGGGGACGTAATCAATAAAAACTTGAAAAGTTGGGGATGTTAGGTGTAATTAACCCATAATTTTAAGGTATGGATCCATCATCTTTCCCAATTGATCCTTATTGGAAGACTTAACTGAACACCCAACCGCCCATCTCTGGAATCATAAGATGATTAAGGCAAGGGATAAACTAAAATTCTTACTAAACTAAAATTGAAGAAACATACCATCACTAAAAAGACAACTAAAACTTATGAAAATATCTTATGTATAATTATACGCTTTTCATGATAGAATCATCATGCGAAAAATTAAAGAATGCATGAATGAACTTATTAGCATAAGGACAATCTATTAATTCACAGGTCTTAGCAATTATCCTTTCGAAACCTACCCAAAACATAGAGCAAAATCATTTAATGCTTAAACTTATGAAGACGGTGTATTGGGAAGGCTTTTCTACCTTTAGCAGTGTTTTGATAATTCAGAACTTATGCTTTAAAACTTAAGACCTTTGATGTCCTTACCTCGTTCTTCAATTATCGATCTTAAATGTTCAATAATTCTTCAAAAGTGTCTTGCCCTTTTTGGATTCTAATCTTATACTGGTTTGTAAGACTTTTTAAAGCTCAAAAAAGGATGTTTATAGCTTATTTATGGAAATTCTAAATGACAAAGCTTCTAAAGTAGAAGAAAACAATCAATGTCTTTTCTTAACCCCAAATTCTACCATAGTCGCCTCTAATTCCCTTGGATTCTGGTGTGATTGCTTTGGTAGAGAAGAGAGGGATTTTATTGCCACTTTTGCAAGCAAAAGCAACCTCTCTAAATGACAAGTGTCTTTTCCATGAAAAATCTAAAAAGGACAAGTGTCCTGAGTGTATTATTTTATTAAATTGTTGATTAAAATATCATACCATGGTCTATGGGCTCTACCATAGTCATATTGGGGTTAAGTTAACAATATTATATTCCATATAATACTGAATTTGAAAGGTAGGTCTTTATTCCGTCCTGAATACCCAAATAAATTAAGTTTATTGAATTTTACCCATATTTTTCCTAAATTCTAAAATAATTACTGGAATTAAAAGAAATAGAAATTTACATGATGTTACACTCTCCTCTCCTTAAAAGAAATTTCGTCCCTGAAATTACCTATGAATAACTCGGTGTACCTATGAAATTACCAAGAAAGAATATTAGACAAAAAGGTGCAATAATGACTAGAGTAAAAGCTAGAAGGAGGTGAATGCCGATCTGGTAGGCGGCATATGCGAGTACGATAACGAGGTGTGGATGGTTCAGGTTCTGCAACATCCGTAGAAATAGTAGAAGGTAAGCCATGTGATGAGGGTATTGATGGTTGTAAGTCCCCACGAGAATAAGTACGAATAATAGGAAGACATAAAATATAAGAAGCATTATTGGGCTTATCAGTAGTGAATGGATCAATATGCAAAAGTTTAGATTTTGTAGGATGTGGAGGAGATTTGGGAATATGATAATATGGAACATGTTCAAGAAAAATAACTTGTCTAGAGACAAACAAATGACCTAATTCAGGATGGTAACAATGATAACCTTTCTGTGTGATGCCATATCCTAGGAAAACACATAGCAATGAGCATGCTAACAATTTAATTTGATCTTTCTTTGGTAACAAAACAAAGAAAGCACTACCAAATACTTTAAGAAGGTCATAGTTTGGTTTGGAGTTATAAAGTCACTCATATGGTATTATTCCTCCACAAACAACAGAAGGATTACAATTAATAAAATATGTAGCTGTGAGGACAGCCTCTCCCCAAAAACTCGAGGGAACAGAAGCAGAGAGAAGCATAGATTGAGCAGCTTCAATGATATGACGATGTTTACATTCAGCTACTCAATTTTGCTGAAGTGTATCAGTACATGAGGACTGATGTACTGTGCCTTGAGAACCAAGGAGTTTTAGAAAGGCATTAGATAGGAATTTTCCTCCTGAATCACAATGAAAGCATTTGATAGTAGAAGAAAACTGTGTTTTTATCATGGTAAGAAATTGAACATAAGCATCATAAAAATCAGATTTTTCTACGCAAAAGATAAACCCAAGAATAATGAGAGAAATAATCTACAAATAGAACACAGTAATGAGAGCCGCGTTTTGTACAAAGGGGAGATTTTTCCCAAATATGAGAATGAATTAATTGAAAAGGAGCAGATCTCATGGTAGTACTGTTATTAAAAGGCAAGTGACATTGTTTTCCCAAATGACATCCAATACAACCAGAGATATCAGTAACTGCTATGGAAGACTTCAACAATTTCTTAAGAATCATATATTCAAAACGTGAACTAGAAATGTAACCTAAATGAGAATGCCATAAATGAAACAAACCAAACTTGGACACTAAATGCTGCAAGGACGACTCAACAGAAAAATTTTTAGGTGACTGAGAATTAATCAACTGCAATGAATCAAGTAAATAAAGTCCATTCTCCCTATGGCCTATCCCAATCTGCTTCCCAGTTGTGCAATCCTAGACAAAGCAATGTGTTGGAGGAAAAACAACATTAGTTCCAAGATCAATTGGTTTTCCAATGGACAAAAGACTCACAGAAAAATTAGGCACATAATTAACATTAGAAAATGACCAATTAGGAACCTTGGTGACTTGGACAGATATAGGTTCTTTAGGTGGAGAACAATCGTGTAGAAGAGATCTGTAGTGAGTCATATGATGTAAAGCTCCAGAGTCAAGAACCCGTTTGGTGGGGTTACTAGTACTACTCAAAAGAGACAAACCTGTATTAGACATAGATGATGCACTAGGTATTGGAGAAGTGCCAAAGATTCAAGCTAATTCTGCCGCAACAAGAGATGAGAGATCTATAGAATTATTGCACCCAGAATGGGCAGATGATGTACTTATATTTTGACTCTCCAACAATGTAGCAGCAGTAGTAGATGGGTATTGTCCCCGAGACAGAAAATTAAGATTATTCAAATATGGTGGCTACCCTCTCATTGACTCCCTGTATTTACCTTTCAGAGATGGACAATCCCTCTTCCAGTGACGTTTGCCAAGACAATATAAACATTCACCTTGAAGTGTTTTGGATTTTGATTTTTCATTGTGTAAATTTTGGACCATGAACTGAGTATTGCCCTTTGGTGCTATTGGCTGCAAACACTTGTGTAGAACTAGAACCCTTTATGACTCCTAATGATTTTACGCGCGTTCCCTTAGCATCTTTCAGAGCCATAAGAAAATCCACCAGTTTCCATTCTTCACATAACTTCTTGTAAGCAGGTATAGCAACAAATTCTAATGGATCCATCAATGCAAGCTGATCCCAAAGTCCTGCTATATATGAATAAATTTCTTGAACAAATTTTCTCCTTACTTTGTAGCTCTAATCTCTGTCTCGAGTTGATATCTATGTGCAAAATTTGATTGTCAGTATAACTTTTCCAAGTATTCCCAAGCTTTCTTTGCAAGATCATATTTCACAAGTTGTGCACCAATAGAATTATCAGCCGAGTTATTGATCCATGTGATAATCTTGGCATTGTTGGAAAGCCATTTCTTTTGGAGTTTCCTAAAATTCTCATCTATAGAACTAGATGCTTCTGCTGTACCATCAATAATGTCCCACAAATCTTTCCCAATTAGAAAATTCTTCATGGAAAATTTTTAATGTGATTAATTTGCCCCATTCAACTGTACGGACACAACTTTCATGTCATCATAAGACTCTATATCAAATACAAGTCAATGATATCTCAAATAATTAACAAATTGTAGACCAGAATAAAATTGAAATATCATTCTCTATGCTATCCAAAATTTCCAAAGTCAAAGCCCCAAGATTTCCAGAACAAAAAGCCCCAAAAATTAGTTACACATTTAAAGGAAACTGTAGCAAAGGAGCACCTACCAGACAACTAATGGCTGCAGCAATCAAACCCGCACTGATTCCATGTCAGCAATTGAAAAGGAAAACTAGAAAACCCATGGAGAAATTATGCAATTTGTATTGCGTACGTCGCTCTACGAAATGTTTGTCTCCTAAGAATTATATATAAGATAATAAACCTAAGAAAAGATAAATTATAGAAGTGCCCATAAATGATAAGTGACTATTCTACCCTACAAACAATATCATATACATATTTAATACATTAACAAACCCAATATCCTAGACAACCTTGGCTTAGTAGCTTTTGGGCTTTAAGATAGGAAATAATCATTCGGGTGCTTTTTGTAGTTGAAGGTAAGCAAATGGGATCTTGATCAGGAAAACTTAAGGTATGAGTTTGAAAATTCATCAAAATACTATGGGTGGTTAGCCAGTCGATTCCTAATATGACATCGAAATCCCCTAGTTCCAAAAGAATTAAGTTGGTAGGGTATTCACTATTTTGTAGCTTAATTCGAAATTTTTGGGAAACACAACTGAGTCCTATATGATTGGCCTGAAGGTAGAGTGACACTCATTTCTATGGGTTCTGGCTCAATAGCTAATTGATGGTGTCTAACGAAATTAGTGGACAGAAATGAATTCATGGCTATAGAATGAAATAAAGTGTAGGCTAGTTTGTCAAATAAATAGACCGTACAGTGATAACTTTTCCTCCTTCTGGGGGCCTTAGGTTATACTATTGCAAATACTCTTCCAGTAGGGATGTTGGTTCTTTTCCTTTCAGGTGTTAGTGTCGGACAATCCCTAATCATATGCCCTTCTTTTCCACAATGATAGCAGGTTCCTAATTTCTTTCGACAAGGTCCTTTGTGAACTTTGCTAAAGGCAGCGCAGGGTGCAATTTCTTCTTGTTGGTTGGTATTTTTAGTTTAGGGT
>CAVNYN010243859.1:0-15340 GCA_963692815.1 Nyctanthes arbor-tristis | reverse complement strand
CGTGTGCTCTTCCGATCTATTTGCTACTATTTATGTGACAGACCTGGCATGATATCTGGCATTGTTGTTTCTTCGTATTTTGGGTTTCGTCTGCTCACTTCAGTTGTTGTTTTTTGGATACCAAGAAACTTGAAATGACAATTTATAAAATATTATATGACAGATCGGAAGAGCGTCGTACTCTGGAAATTGGAGGTAATATGTTTGAAGAAATTGCGTTGAATGCAGTCTAAGATAGCATCAAAACACACTCTTTCATGGCAGGTTCTGCATAAATGGACCATGAGTAAGTCTCCATGCAAATCGTTGGTTTGATCACAATTAAGGGCTTTGTTGCTATTGGCTGCAAAACTATAACTTTATTTGCCAATTTTTTTTCAGAAAGAAGAAATAGAGGGTAAGTGCCTCTGGACTAAAAGTAGGAAAAGTTCTCTGAAAAGAGAAAGATAGAACTTGATGTGGACTTTCAAGCATTATTTTATACTAGGATTTCTGTCATATGAGTTAAACTGGTCTAAAATTTTTGCCCGCTAAAGGAAAAATCAAAGTGCACCGAATTAGTTAGCAAAGCTCACAACTGTCTAACGTGTTCCCGTAACTGAAGATTGTTGTAGGTGAACACATTAAAAGAGGCACTAATACAATGTCAAAGAGCCATGTAAGCTGACACACAGTAAACATCCAAGCACCTTATAATTATCAACCCTTAAAGTACACACATATGTACTCGGACAAATTTTTTCTACAAGTTAGGCATATAGGTTATTAAAAGGATGCAGAAAGGAACTTGACAATTTATGCTGCTAGGTTTAAAGTTATCTATTTTCTCCCTGACAATTGCGATAAAGTTTCTTATTGCTGCAGGAAACCTATTTTTAAGATTCTATCTAATTGATAATGTTTACTTAGAAAAATGGTCAAACAATATTATCAGTTTCCTTCCCCCTCCAGCTTCCTGTTTATATTCTTTTAGAACAAATACTGTGCAAAATCCTTGATGAGCGACTCCATCCATTTTTAATCTCGAAGATCTTTGTTTTGTGTATAATAAGCATTTAACACCCCAAAGCAAGTCAAAACCTATGAAGTCATGCTTTTGTATTCCCAGGATGTACAGTCTACTTGTTTCATCCACTTCAGGAAATTGTCAATTGTAAAGGGCACATGATAGCGTGTAATTCTGATAGCACTCTTCAGCATTAGAAGTATGATTTTTGAATGTTCACCTTGTGATAGGTTGTCCACGAAACTATTAATGTTGGAACAGAGACTGCTGAAGCGCTCAAAGCTCAGGTTTGTAATTTGGAAAGAAAGAATCTCAAATTGTGGAACTGATTAAAATGTAAGACTTGGCACATTAAGCCCTCGCCCTTACTCATTCTCTATTTTCTGTTTAGACTGAACAAATGAGCAGAATAGTTAATGAGCTGGACTCCATCCATTTTTCTATCAAGAAGGCTTCAAAGTTGGTCAAGGAAATTGGTAGGCAGGTCAATCTCCAAGATATTCACCTTCCTCTTCTGGTCATATGTTTAAGGATTATTCTTATTCAGTTTCACTTACTTTGGTCTCTTAATCAGGTTGCTACTGATCGCTGCATTATGGCCCTCCTTTTCCTGATTGTGATTGGTGTCATAGCTATAATTATTGTAAAGGTTTGTCTATTTCCATTTCACTGTCTTCATGTAGTTTTTATTTTCATTTGCATGTCTGGCTTTCTCTAAATGCGGTACGCGTTCTAAGCTTTAGAACAGGTTTCTTGGCTGCAGAATCACTTATTGTTGCATCTCTTGGCACATTGCTAAATAGCAACATGTATACAAGGATCAGTCTTCTTATTTTGTCGGTCTACTGTGGCCAAAATTTGAACTTAGATTTTAATCATTACTGGATTAATTTTTAAAATTTTCAGTGTCTCTTTCGCCAAAAGCTAATGGAAATTTTTTAGCCATCACCATTTAATTGATAGTGCACATGGTTGTTCGGTAATTGAGGTACCTTTATGGACTTTGGTCATGACTTGAATTCTATTATGAAACAGAAATAAGTCAGTAGCGTTATATTGGTCTGGCATGACTTGTTTTGAAAGGAAGATGAGACACGTTTTGTTACTTATTTGACATGCTAACATTCTAAATGGGTCTGTTGGATTATTTATAGAACATGTAGACTTATGCGCTCAGTACCTCCATAGCACAGCCATTTTCCTATATGTTCTTCAAAACAATAAACAAAGGAAGGTGTCTGCTTTTAGTAACATTTCTACTTGTGCTGGACTGAATTTCTCTACTTGGTACTAAGAGCAGCACGCAATTAGGAAATTAAAAATAAGTGCATAGCATCCAATATCCACCGGCCTGTCCTTTTCACGCAAACTTTCTCATTGCTAGGGACAAGATCAGCCAGTTTTTTAATTCTATAAGAATTTAACTCTAGCAATCTTGCATGATGATAGTTGCTCAAATTTCACCATGCTATAGCAGATATTTGATTACTTTCATGGCTTGAACTCTTTGTATGCTTGCTCACTTCCTTCCTCCCCAACTAAGTTTGTTATCTCTACAAGTCATATATAGTTTGTGTTGAATTTTCAGCTCGTGAACCCACATAACAAAGACATCCGAGATATACCAGGACTGGCTCCTCCAGCTCCCACTCGGAAACTACTTTGGAGCCCTAATTGAAGAGTGCTTAAAGCAAATCATAATACAAGGCCGCACATGACCTGTTTTTCCAGTCAGATGGATTCTCCTGCTCGTAACCACTCTACTGGAGTCTGGAGGCATCTGGTTTTCCCAAGACCCGATCGTGGTCAAGTAAATTATATATTTTCTGAATCCATCTGATAGATCTCGAAATGTTGCAGCTACTCAATCTGTATTGCACTAAAGTGATTGAACAAGAAAAGTTGTGTGTTTATTCTACTATATCCTATTATGTTATCCCATTTGGGTGAGGCAGATTTGTTGTATATGCAATTCGCATTGTTGTCTAATTATATTAATTCTTATATACAACATTTTCTTCACTCTTTCCCTTTTCCTACTGTATTATCACAACGCAGTCCTGTCTTCTGAGAACCAGGTTTTGAAGAAGATATTGGTGAAAAACAGAATGACAGAAATACAGAGAGCAATATGTTCATTTTGGTATCTGTAGTGGAGAAAACCTCTAAAAGTCAGTCTCATGTTTTCACCAACTTTTGAGATGCTTTTCATGAATCCATCAAATATCTTCTAACGCTCACCTTCAAACAACTGCTTATTCATTCATGCAACGATAAAATTTCTTCAGCTCAACTCGTGGTGGGACGAGTGGAGTCAATTTGCGAATTGGCACAAAATGTAAAACTTTTCCCACATTTAGTAAACAAGAAAACTAATAAAAAAATTACAAGTTTGGCAAGATGTTCGATTCCGTTCCTTTGTCATCCCCACACGTGAGCAAACATCCTTTAGCATGCTAAAGCAACTTGGGAGATCGAAACAAAGAAAAGGAAAAGTGGACCCAACCCCCCCAAAAAGCAAACAACAAAAACCAGAAAGAGGAAAAACAAAAAAAAAAAAAATAAAAAAATATCTCATCATGTACATTGCATATATTACAATCCTCAATTTTTTTATATCTTTTCTTCATATATTTTACTTGTCAGTTCTATATTGGCCCAAAGTGCCAAGCTCGATATTACTTCTTTCCTCTTTTTGTTTGAAATTAAGCAGCAGCAACAGTGCCTGACTGAAAATGGTAATCTTTTGAGGTTTTATTGGGGGAATTTGAAGCCCTTTTATCCTTATTTGTCAAGGCTCTCATTGAGGCAGAGAGATTCCAATTCTTCTCTTTTGCTTCATCCATTTCTATTTGTTCCTGTCTGCACTCTTCACTGCAGAATGGAGTGTCCCCTCTGCATATACATTAAACAACATAAACATCTCTCTAAGAATGATGCAAAAAACACTAATTGCTAGCTAGCTAGGCTGCACAGAAACGGACATAACGTTAACCAATGGTTTCGACTAGCAAAGTTGACATATTGAGATAGATTCCGAGTCTTAGTATGACATAGAGCTCAACAAATTCAAAATAAGCAATTTGATCAGACTCAATACCACTAAAAAATAAGCACATGAATTTCAAAATTAGTCTACTCAAACGATCAACTATCTTACATAGACATGCTTTAGTCGTAATTTTTACGTTACTAAGTAATTTTAGGATAATTCTAACATCTACTAAGTATTTGAAATATATTGATTACTTGTGTTAACAATATTAAACTTTTAAGATGGAACTGAAGTCTAAAAAGGGAAACCTAGCTAACCTGTACATGAAGATGTCTTTGTTGTTACCCAGAAGTTTCTTGCAAAGAAAACAAGCTTCCAAGAAATAGGGTTGATCAGTTTCTTCAAAACTCCCATGCCCACAACAGAAATTCCTGAGGCTGTTTCTTCTTTGTATCCTAGAAATCAAAGAGAAGTGATTCTCCTTTCCTGAGGAGATAGTTGCAAGAGAGGCCAATCCATCATCTTTCTCTACAAAACGGGGCCGTATTCTACCCGTCGTGAACTCCATTATTGATGCTGACAGTTCTCGGGGTTGGGTTCTCTGAAAAGTGCGAACGAATCTCACGTCGTCAGACTCTGGCTGGAGAAATAGTGGTGTTTTAGGAAAGGAAGGAAATGATGTGAGTTTATAAAGAGAAGTTGGTGAGGGAGTTAAGAAAAGAGAAAGTGTAAACCACGGCGGGGAATTTCATTTCAGGGATTCCGTGAAAGTGAATCCATTGGCTAAGCAAAAGAATACCATTTTTTTGTATGTCTTTTTGCATAATCAATGATTGAGTTGGCTTTTGCTTTTATGGTCCTTGATAATACTACTAGTATTTACGTCACGACAAATACCGTGTTGGGGATGGTAACGTTGGGGCGGCCTTCCTCGTATTTTTTCAAGGGATGGGTAGTAACGAAACTCAGAAGATATCATATAAGTAAAATAAATAGTCGGACAAAGTTTAGAAATTTGAAAGAAACTATGATATTTGTTTATTTTTCATAATAAAGCGCTTGTAGTTCAAAGAACATCTAATCAACTTGGTTCTTAAACATCAAAATGTTTGTTGCTGGTATGTAACTGGATTTAGTTTCATGTTTTCACTTAGTCATTGAACTTAAAATAGTTTCTCAACGGTCACTAAATTTTAAAAAAATTTCACTCATTCATCACCAAATGTTTCTTTTTGTTGGATATAAGAAAGGTGTTCATGTAGAAAATTGAGATTCGAGATGATACTTCTATTCACATCAATCTCTTGTTTTTGTTATTTGAAAAAGTTCCTTGACGAATGAAAATGTGATTTGCGATAAAGGAGATTTTTTTTTTTTTTTTTCAAATTGAATGACAATTATTGAATTAAAATATACTTTAACAATGAGACTGTGTGTTTTGATATTAATGAGTTCAAAAGCAAAGTTTGAACGACTTACAATAAGTGACCATAACATGTTCTTAGATGGAAAATGATATGAGAACAAAAGATGGGGGGTCAAATTAATGTTCAAAAACAAACATTAATGTTATTTAGAGATCAAAATCTTGTGTGAAAATAATGTTATTTTTAGTTTAAAATACTCATACTTCAATCCGTCAAGGTATTAACGAGTTAAACACACATTGTCAAATACATAAAATTACTAACTCTCTTCATCTCTCTCCTACTTCTCTAATCTTTGCCTAATCGAATCGGTGTTAAAAGGGAAAAAAGGACGATTGATCTCACGTTATCTTACGTTCGTGTGACATAAACAAACTTAATTATAATCTACAAAAACATATTTATTGTTGAAAGAAATATAAGGGTTGATTCATTGGAAAGATAAATATGGTCAAGTGGTGGTCCTATGTAATTCCCACTTGTAGTGACCTTACCTAACCGCACATGGCATGCTTTGCCCTTTGAAGCCCCAAGCCGCCTATCAAAATTTTCTTTCTAATAACCCTTCAAAGATATTTTGAGGGGTCTGTTCATTGCTTGGGCTTCAGTCTAAATCATGTTCTAAAAACTCCCAGTGGGCATTTGTCATTTTCGTTGAGACGAGACTGATATTCTTTTCACGCCTCTTCACGCATTAACCATACATGTTTTGTTGTACATTTAGGCTCAAATTTTGATTTCAATTAGCACATCTTGTAACTTTTAGAACAATGACTCAGCCTAATCTATGCTCATCGACAATTTAAAGGACATGTCTTGAAGCTATAACAAGTACAAATTATACAATGCGACACATCCCTAACTTTTGGCATTGACCGTGTCTTATCGCGCATTTAAGATTAAGCTTTTATCTCGATTAGCATAGTTTACAACTTTTAGAACTCTGATGACTCACCCTAATCTATAAAAAGGACACAATAACTCCTCGCACTTCACTTGCATTGACCGTGTTTTTATCGCCCATTTATAATGAAGTTTTGATTTTGGTTTAACACACCTTACAACTTTTAGAACACTTAACTCAGCCTAATCGACGATTTGAAGGTCGTGTCTTGAAGCTAGAATAGGTAGAAAAGACACAATGCGACACATCCCTAACTTTTGGCAAATTCTTTGGCTGTTCTCCGGTTCCCCCTAATTAACTCCTAAAAGTGGTTTCATAACACCATCCACTTGTGTTACTATAGTTTCAGCTAACGAGGACGCGTGACAATAGGTGGTATAATAATATATTTATAATTTATTAGTTCATATAATGCCTACTAGTACCATAGTGTTTTCATTATTCAATATAATACCTACTAGTACCAGATTATTAATTATTCATTAAAAATGATGACTTTTACTCTCAATGATTGTGCCATATTTTTACGTCTTTGAATAATTGTACATTTGTACTTCATTTTTAACAATCGAATTCAATCATATATTTTCTTGGAGCATAAGGTGTTGAGCCAATCCTTGGGCCGACTTCAAGCCCATATACAACAACCCGGCCCAAGACATAATACCTAAAGTCCAATAACAAACATTTCAATTTTCGAAGTGTTTCTTCTTTCCCCTTCTATCTTATTTTACCAACTTCCTTCTTCTTCTTCCCTTTTTTTTTTCATTTTGTTTTCCTTTCAAGAAGGGAAATTTGTTCATTCATAGTATCAACCTGTAGTAAATCGTAAGTGAAAAGTGGGAGAAATCTCCTACCACTTTACAGAATCTGACAAAGAACCCGCCATCCTAGCAAGCCGAGAAAATTTATGGTACTTAAGAAGTACTAAACACTCAGTACTCCTAACCAATCAAAATCTTACATATGGAATTCATAGCTCAAATTAAATAACAAATTGGGGCCTTTAAAATCACATATGGACTCCTGAATCACTACAAGTACCGAATTCAGTGCTCATGGAGTACCAGAATTTTTTCCAAGCCTATAAGCATTGTGTATCACACATCTCCAAATGCATGCAAATTTAATACTAGCTAATTCGCACGCTAAGATATGACAATCCTCAACAATCAATCCAAATAGCGAACTTCCTTTTTTATATAAACAGTAATTGCATTCGGCACCACATGTTTTGCCTACTTTAGAGTACTTGCATTCCTAAAAATTTTTTGCTCGGCTTTGTTGTCTTTTACCCCCTAATAATCAGCACTTTTTGTCTTAGATAAA
Organism: Nyctanthes arbor-tristis; assembly: GCA_963692815.1. NCBI lineage: Eukaryota > Viridiplantae > Streptophyta > Magnoliopsida > Lamiales > Oleaceae > Nyctanthes > Nyctanthes arbor-tristis. The sequence goes on along the minus strand of CAVNYN010243859.1, from coordinate 7,679 downwards.
TTGTCTCGATATATTCTTTTCACGTTCTAACGCTTTTAGAATGATTTGATTTTTATTTTTACCATTTTTATTGTTGTTTATCTAAAGCATATAGCAGTACAATGCTTTCTCGACAAAAACTTCTTGGGCGAAAATCGTTGTTGGATATACGACATAAGCTAATTAAATTGAGGGTTGAAGTAAGAACCAATGGGCAATGTGTTGGGCGGGTTCAGCCCATGTTGATACCCAACTTAAATACAAGACAAAGTTAGAGGATGAATTATATAATTTGACTAAATAAAAATTAAGAGTCTTGAGGGACACGAAATCCTAACCCTATTAGGATTTATTTTTGTTATATATATATATATATATATATATGTTGAAACAAAGGATGCGTGGGAGGTGTGGCTAAAAGGAAAACAAAAAGCCATAAAAAAAAAAGGTTACGCGGCCAGAGGGAAAAAAGGGTCGCACGGTACACGAAAAAGCAGAAGGCAAACGAAAACAGAGAATTTACAACACATTCATACGCACACCAAACGAGAGACAATTGGACGGAAAAGTTAACCTAATGTGTGGGTTTATCGCTTGGAATGTTATTTTGACATTTGATTTGGTATTCAATTTTTTCAAGCGGAGGTTTCTCCAAGTTAATTCTTGGAACGGAGTTAGGTGATATTTTCTTCATCTCATGTTGTTGATTATTGAGTTCCATCTATTGTTAGATGAGTCATTATGGTGCCAAGAATATTGTTCTTGACGGTATTGTGTGATTGTGGTAGTGTGTGATTACCTCTTGATTTAGGGCGATAATCTTGAGAGGATAAACATTGTCTTCCCATTATTATTTGGTGATAGTGGAGTTGTCGGTTTGCCCCGTCGATTTTCCCTTCTCATTGGAGGGTTTTACGACGTTAAATAATTCCTGGTGTTATTTACGTTTCCGCACATATATTATTATTTGATATATTGATTGCCTATTTTAATCACACGGGTTTAGGGAAATTGATTAAATTCTCAACACAATGAGCAAAGGTTGATGACTTTGTATGCAATTAAAATGTAATGCCACTAAATAAAATCGGTAAAGTTCCTTTCACTTTTGGAGACCTTTCCACTTGCGGATATATTTGACAAATACATTTGAAAAATAAACACATTTCTTAACTTACTCAGCGTATCGGTCCCCATCTTATTTACAGTAGCCCTTGATTAAAGAATTTAAGGATTTTATATGAAATGAAATTATGAGATGAAATAGATAACCTAAAGTTCAGTTGATTTAACACTTGAAATTATTATTTATCAAAGAATAGTCTAGTTTGGTTTATTTGTTATCAAATGATAAGTATAACTGAATTAAATACATAGAAATAAAGTCTATTTAGATGGACGTATATCATATCATACCATTTAATTGGTGATAAACTCAATCTCGCGTCTTTCATGAATATCATTACTATTCGTCATGTTCTTACTTAGAATGTCTTTGATTGGATGGACGTACCATCCTACTTGTTGTTACATGCGAACAACAGTGACCTGTCATGAGAACTGACAATCTTGTCCAATAAGGTAATGTCACCTCAAAGTAAAAATAATAACATATGAGAAAAATAACATATTGAAGTACATATTTCTAAATAAAAATTGAACACCACTTTGATATATATATATATATACACACACACTGTAAATTTTAATTTATTTTCATGAAAAGTATTAAAACTTGTCATTTCATTTTAAAAATAGTTTTATGGCACTTCCAGCATGTGTATGAACACACGCCAAGTGACATGCATCCATGCATATTCGCATGAGACATCTCTAGAATGTGTTAGAATATTTTCATTCATTTTAAAAGGCCAATGTTAGCAAGAGTGGCAGTCCAATACCTTATATTTACTCGAGCTAACATGGCATGCAAGATAGTGGCTCGTGCAAGTATTTTGATATCTGTGTGCTCATTTTTTTGGCGTCGCTTGAATCAAATTGACTTGTGGTTCCATTTTAAAAAGAGTAGTTACGACCTTATATGTTGACTACTAATTTTTTATGTACTTAGGGTAAGTAATCTTCTGTCATATGTCTAGCATGACTAATCCATCATATGCATATGTGACGAGAAATTATTGTCCCGCACCAGATGAGGCCATATCATATAAGACGTCGCGATCCCTTATCGAGTACTCCCTCCATTAACCCGTCAAATGCACATGTGATATGAGATTATTGTCCTTCACCAGACGAGTCCATATCATATAAGATGTCGCGACCCTTATCGGGTACTCCCTCCATTAATCCAAGTTGATCCAGAGAAAGAGAGATGCGAACCAAAGGTGCCCCACGCCATCCCACAAAGTTGTAATGTGGTTGGCTTTGAGCGCGCCTTTAGGTGATGCGACACGTGAGGTGGGAGTGCGGATTTGTAGCTTTCTTTTCCTATCCTCTTAGCAGCCACCTGGGGCATATTCAATCCCAATTCATTTGACGCCGACAAAGCCGGCCGCGCCAAAAGTTAGGTGCGGCTTTGGACCGTGACGCAACGGATTACCCCTTGGCATGACGTGCTTCCTCCCACCTCATCCGCTTACTCTCATAAGTCTTTTGCATGGGGCCGGCTAATAATTGGATACGGTTAAAATTACAAGTAGGTAAGTTAGGAATGTACACAACTCCGATATTTTCCAGAGTAACAGACCCCGATCTATTATATTAGCTGGGTCGACACGAGTCGAGACCACTCATGGTGCTAAATCTTGGCTCAACACGGGCGGGCTCAGTGAAACACGCTATGAGATGGAATGGCTCAAACTTTTTACGAACTGACTAGCTCGATTGCTATACAGGCCCTATCAGTAAATTTCTATTCCCGTCTTAAAATAAAATATAGTCTCAGAAAATATGTAAAGGATGGTGTTAATTTTGTTTAAGATCATGATTGCCACGTCAATGACTCGATTTTTGATACTATCTTCCCATATTAGTTCAAGATATATAATATAAGTGAAATATGTGAGTGTTATAACAGTACGAGATTTTTGTATGCATAATGCTGAATGTTAAGTGGACGTTGAATGCTAATGGCTATACTCTTGAAAATTTTGAGTTGTTTTTAGTGCAAAAATTTAATGGGGAATTTGAGGGTTTTCTTCTCTTCCTTAATTTTTTAATTATATATAATTTCTTCTAAGTTATTTGTTGACTAGGTATACTACAATTATGGTAACTTTTAATAAAATAATAATAAATATATATATATATATATATATATATATGATGCGGGATGGTAGTAGGTTACAATCACGTCGGCACGTATTGTTAAACAATGTGTTGAAATGGAATAAAGTAGCCTAAATTAAACTAATTAAATATATTATTATGATTTGATTAGCAGAATAGTGACTCCATTGACATAATAATTTAATAAAGTATAGAATCAAAATACAGATGTTCAAGGAGAACTTCACTTTTATTTTTAATAAACAAAGAGACCAGTTTTACACGCACACAAAAAAAAAAAACAAAAAACAAAAAAAGGAAGTATGACATTTTTCTCGTGTGATTTAATACCTAAAAGTGTTGAATATCACCCCCACAACTATTTCATTCATCCATGAATTCGATATTTTATTATTTTTTATAAAATCTATTTAGCATCAGATAAAGGTTTTTGTGTGGAATGATAATCAGAACTAGAATTATAAAAAGTTCTCTTTACTATCATTATAAGTTCTTTTGTCAGCCACTATCTTTTACAATAACGGACAAATACTACAATCTTAACTTTCATCAAACTAATAATTAGTGCATTAAAATTTGACTTTGTCAACTAAGAATACAATTATTACTTGGCTTGCATTAAGTTGAAATTAGATCTCACTAGACACCATTAATTATTAATTAACATATCTAAACTTGAGAATTGTCTAACACATTATTTCACGAGAGAGACATATTTTTCAAAGTAAATTTAATTTTATAAGTTTTAACTTTACTATTTTGAGCATGACAATATCAACTTCTACGAACAGTCATTAACTTGTTGGACCATAATAATGTTGCTAATAGAATTTCGTACATCATCGAGGTATGAACAAAATTCAATACTAGAAAGTCTTAAATAAATATATTATTATATTGATAGGCTATAAATAAATTGTTGACATCAAATTTTAAGGTCTAGTGAAATTGACAGGCTATAAAAGGTGTACTATAGTCTTGATCAAAATTGCAAGGTTATAAACATGATAGATTACTCTTTGTCGCTTATGTTTTATCATTGTATCTCGTATGAATTTCAAAATGAGCAAAAGATGAATTGTAGATATTTCACGAGTCTCGTGAAACACAGAGTACGAGTCGTTTCAATGGGAGTCTCATGGAAACATTAAAAAATTGGCAGTTTATGATGAGAATCAAATACATGTTACAAAAAGTATAAATTACCTAGCACTAGATGTTTGGCAACATTATGACACTAGATAGAAAGTGTAGTATAATATTAGTCACTGATGTGATGTGTGTGGTTGATATTATTTCACATTACTATCTGTTGTCTTCTGCTAGATGATTTCTAATAAATTTAGTTAATTATTAATTAATTTTATTGGTACAAAATATGATGATATAATAATGATATGATGATGATGATAATAATAATAATTGAAGGTTGTCCCGGTCCCTCTCTCTCTCTCTCACTTATTTTGAAAGCATTATTATTATTATTATTATTATTCTAGTTACAATATTCTGGAGGTTCAATAATCAAATCTCGTTTTTGTTAAGGTGAGTAATCAAGACTCAAGGTTTTATTATTTTCTAGTAATATTTTAGATCTTAAGATTGTAAGTTTTTTTTGACTAAAGAGATAAGTCCAATGATATGGTATATCCTTTATTTAGATTTTTAATCGAATTTGAACCACACCCTCTGTATCTTTGCCCCGATTTGTAATTAAAAAAATGGTAATTCTTTTTTTTTTTTGACGAAAAAGTCTCATTTATCATCAAAAGCAACACAATTCCCAACCTAAGACAACAAAATTTTCGTATCTATATATCTTCTTTGCTATTAATACTACTTTCACGCACAAATAGTCGCCCTTTATTTTTCACACACGCTAAAAAGATTGTATTAGTATTGTTGCAAAAGTGCAATTTAAGAATATATTTCATAATATACCTTTTCATTTACTTAATATTTCACTTTAATTGTTTTTTTTTTTGATTTATTATAAGGTAAATAAACCGGAGTAGATATTAAAAATCTAAGAAATTAAATAAAGAAAGAAATTATAACTTAAGATGAACAGAAAAAAGAACATATGATTGTTTTTGCGAGATAAAAGTGTGCATCTGTGTGAATTGATTGTATGGTTTTGGAAAAGAAGACATTAATGAAAATCATGCGACACATAGATAATACTAGTGTTTGTGTGCATAAAAAACATTTAGTTCAATCAATGATTAATGGCTAATTAGCACTATCTAACCCCAATGTCTCATATTATTGTGTTATCTAATCTCAACCTTTGAAACTTAAAAATTTTAACCTCAAATCCCACTTTTTTGGCACAATCTAAATATTTATAAAAATTTAAAAAACATATCTTGGTTATATTTTTTAAAAAAATAAATTAATTAGAATTTAGGGATGACGCTAAGTTGGATTGATGTGCTTCACGAGCCGCCTAAAGCAGTATAAGGTGAACCGGATTGATTTGCAGGTCGGGCAATGTGGGATCAAAATTTTCATCCCTCTATCGATCTATTTATTATGTTTTTTTTTTCATTTTTAATGTTTTTTCCATTTTTTTTGCATTTTTATTGCTTTTAATTAAATAGTCATTGCGGACGAATCAAGACAGGCATTTCTGACAAACACTATGGGATCGTGGACCATAAAAAATTTCTTCATTCAAGCGGGTTCTTAACAGGTTTACTGAACTATCAATACATATCCAATGTAATAATGTCAAAAAGACCCAATTTTCCATTAACTCGATGGGACCCACTTGAATGGAGAAGTATCTTTATGATATGCAATCTCACAAAACATGATAGAGGAGAAATGTCTGCCTTGATTCATCCGCAATAATTACTCAATTAAAAGTAATAAAAATGTAAAATAAATGAAAAAAACTTATTAAATGAAAAAATAATAATAAATAGATCGATAGACGAATCTAAATTTCGATCGCATCGCCCAACCAACACATCGATCCGGTCCACCCTATATTGATTTATGCGTACTGTGAAGTAGATCAATCTAACATAATGTAATCCCTAAATTCTTATTGGTTGATTTTTTTTTCAAATGTAACCAAAATATTTTTTTTTATCTATTTCTTATTAATGAATTTTTAGTTCAATTAAAATTTAAGGGTATTATAGTCTATTTAAGTTAAGAAGATTATATTGTGCAAAAAATGTGAGATTTGATGTTAGAATTACCAAATTTTAAAGGTTAGGGTTAGATTGCACAATAATGTAAAAAGTTAGAGTTACATAACGCTAATTAGCCAATGATTAATCAACATAACCTAACTCTCAAAAAGGACAAAACAACTCTAAAAAAGAACAAGCGCATTTTACATTCAAAAACTTTTGATAAATATATTAACATATTGCGATCACGTTCAACTTTAGGTAATTTTTATATGTCTTCAAAATATCATGATCTTCATTTTTCATTTCATCATATCAAATAGTTTGCTAACTGAATATGATTAAGCAGACCCTTATACCAACTGATGATATTATTTGTGGTATTGATAATGTACCCATATCAAAAATTAGTATTTTACCACATTACTATTTAACTTAATACCATTACGATATTAGACAGTTTGCTACCTGTCATATCAATATTTTTAAGACTCACGTAACACAAATATAACAAATCTATCTCCTTATAAAATTTGCCCCTCATATAGATGGAATTAACTAAAAAGTAATTCGGCCCTACATATTCACATTTGCCCCCACTCGTTGAAATAGTTTATCCTTTTAATATTATTGTTATTATTAGGTTTAATTATACTTAATGTCTCCAATCTTTCAACTTTTCATAAATTACGTCTCCAACTTTTGATTCTACCCCTGTGTGTCTTTAATCTTTCAAAAGTGTTACACTTAACGTCCCTGTAACGAATTCCGTATATTTCTATTATTAAAGTTAAGGGTATTATAGTAAAATACAAAAAATAAATATTAAAATAGTTTTATTAAAAAAAGAGAGCTTTGGAGAAGGGGGAGTCAGGCAGCCAAAGGGGGAGTCTACCCCTGTGCTACCGGAAATGACAGCCGGCACGAAGGGGAGACTCCCCTCCCTTTTTTTAACATTAAAATATTTATTTTTTTTATATTTCACCAAGATACCCCCAATTTTAACGATAGAAATAGACGGAATCTGTCACATAGACGTTATGTGTAATACTTTTGAAAGATTGAGGATCCACAAAAGTAGAATCAAAGGTTGTGGATGTAATTTATGACAGTTTGAAAGGTTGGGGATGTTAGGTGTAATTAAGCGCAAGATAAAAAGTGAAAAGATCGACCCAATTAATGGCGTCCGACCGAGAAACTCGACCAACCCGACTCCCCTGTATCTTCTCTATTTATACAAACCCAATTCCAAGTTTGATTCCCAGAGTCAAACTTGGAATTGGGTTTATAAATAGAGAAAGATCG
>CAVNYN010243858.1:0-17267 GCA_963692815.1 Nyctanthes arbor-tristis | reverse complement strand
TCTCAAGTATTGTGTACAAGACTAGAGAAGATGAAGATTTTGACTTATTTTGACAAGGTGGAGATTGTTGGGTTTGTTGTCAAAAATAATCCAAAGTTGAAAAGGAAAAGGAAAGGGAAAGAAGAAGAATCCTAGGAGGAAAAGGAATCCAAATCATAGAAGGATTGTCTTGTCTTCTAAGGAAACGAAGCCTATAAATAGAGATGTTTTCTTCTTCTTTTATACACAAGTGGTACAAGTGAGTTGAGAGAAAAATTGGTGAGTCTAGCACCTTGAGAGTTTTCTTATAACTCTTTGTGTTTTGTTCAAACGGTAGAAAATTAGGTGTGGTAAAACTCGGGGTGCCACTTGGGTCGGGTCAGAGAGTCTTGTGAAGAAAAATAGTAACCTAGCGTCTTGGGATTTCTTTAATTCTTCGCGGGTTAGGCAAAGGGTAGAAATTGGTAGATGCGATAAAGCTTGTTATATTTTTCTTGTTGTACTTGGGGATGGGTTTTGGCGAGTGAAAATTCTGTATGGTTGTAGCGACTTTAATCATATAGTGGAAAGCTTTGACAGTCCGTTAAATTCATCTTCGTCTTTTATTTTTCTTGTCTCAATTAAATTCCTTGAACAACGGTTCTGCGGGCGTAATCGGGAAATTTACATTAATTCCCAACAGCTCATACATTAGGATCCTTTTGCGACAATTAGCCCTATCTTTTACCATCTTTTGCCTAAGGCTGACCCTGAAACTAAATATCTCTATTCTTTCTTGATTCCCCCCCTCCCAATCCCCCGGCCCTCAAAAAAAAAAAAAAAAAGAAAAAGAAAAAAACCTGCCCCCACCAATCTGCAATTCTAGAAACCAAAAATATATATACACATATATATAGAAAAATTATGTCAATAAATAATAATTGAAAAATAAAAATCTAATTATAATACACTACATTAATGATTTTAAAAAACAAAAAAAAATTGTAATGGAATAGCGTAAATTAGGAGAATGTGGCTTGAAGGTTGAGACGAAAAATATAGTAACTTGATAGGTGATGAGCATACTGTCAATTAGCCAAATTGACATGGGTGCTTTTTAAGCATTTTAATATTTTTCTGTAGCGCCAACACAAAGACCGTGTGTGTATCACATTTTCTTACCTTGTATAAAATATTGGGGGCACATTACTTTTTTATCAAATCAATTGTTGCTTGAGTATCACATTTTCTTACCTTGTACAAAATACAGGGGGTGCATCACTTTTCTCTCAAATCAAGTGTTGTCATATAAGCATGCATACTTTGTAAATGGAACTTACGTTAACTCTAAAGAAAATTAGAACGTTTAAAACCTAAATTTTATAATAATTTTAGAGCATTAATCATTTTTCATGTAATATTGGGGATTCGGCTTTGCTCAAAACTTCAACTGGTAGTTGCTTTCCAACTTGATTATATTTGTAGCCAGACATGGGCATGAGATAAATTCAAGTATTCTAAGAGCACCTTAACACAAAACTCTGGCCAGTGAGGAACCTATATGTGGCCGGTTATTGGATTCAATTTTTGGGACCTTTAAACTCATGTATAGGTTGTTGATTCTTCTGGAGCACCCTACCCTCCTGGAGTACTGGATATTTTCTCAAACTCTGTAAGGTGTAACCCGGATCACGGCTTGACAACAATCGCACAAAGCAAAAACGTAGAAAACAGAAAATAACAAGAACGCAAGATTTGGGAGGGTGGTCCCGAAGGACCCCGAGCAAATTCGAGCAACCTTTTTAGGGGTTCCCAAATAGGCTCGTTGAGGCTCTACCAGAGGTAGATCCGACATCCTCAGTGAGCAATCACCGGCCAACACAAGGCTACAATACACAGGAGAGAACACACGCAAGACCCTACGTCTATACAACCAAATCTAAGACACCCATACACTGCTTACAAACCAGGGACTCGATTTACACGTTAATCACTCAGATTAACATCACACCCTAAGCACACCACGTAGAGACTGCCTAGAGACCCCCTCACAAAGAACCCTAATTTGAGAGAGAAAGCGCAGCTGTACAAACTTCAACTCATGTGTTTAACCCTAAAACGGGTATGAGAGTATAATATATACAAAACCAACGGACATGATTTGTAGTTAGAACCAACCGCTCAGATGTAAGAAGATAGCAGATGGGCCGGACTGGACTCCTAATGGGCCTGACACTAGTTGGGCCATGCTACAACAAACTCAAAAGGGAGAAATAAAGTGGAGCTAGAATAATAAGAGCTTGTTTGATGCTCTTTATTTTACTAATTTATAATTTTACCTATCATTAATTTGACATTTGATTTTCTATCTTTTTACATTCCCAATACACATTCTATCTCTCTCTTTATTATAAACTCTCTACATTCTGACAAATAAAGAGCATCAAACAAGCTCTAAGTGAAATAATAGAAAAATGAAAAAAAAAAACTCAAGTGCTCCAAGAGTATTAAACTAAACAATATAAAATTCAAATGTGTGTCGTGTACCTAAATTAAAATAAAAATAACAATCTTAATTTTGAACAGACAAAAAAGAAATTGGTGATTATCTTTGTAGGGTGGAGAGAGTATATGCAATGACATGGCTGTACTCCTGACTAACAAAAAACTCAAATTCATGTTCCAGACCTAAATTAAATAACAAATTAAGGCTCTTAAATACACATGTAAATTTTTTATTGGCTAAGAGTTCCGTACTCCAATATCAGAGTTTTCTCCAAAAAAACAATTAATTCAAATGAATGTGTAAATTTTATCTAGTCGGAAATGACTATTCTCTCTCTGGTATGTGCATACTTCTCTCATCTGGTTTATCTAGTCGTATTTCTACATTTAGCATTACTTTTTAACATTCATTTACAAATATACCTATTTTAATCTTGAAAATTTTAAAATTAATGTTTTGGAATATGGAAAACATTAATTTGACACCTTTGTTTCTAAAATTTCTCTCCCAATATTTTTCTTAATCATTGAGTAAAAAGCAAAACAAGCTAAGTACATGGATAAGAGGGAATCGGGGAATATGAGATATTACATTGAAAATGCTTTTATCTCATTTCACATACTACCTCCATCCCACAAAAATAGTTAAATTTTTATTTTCATTGAGATTGAGAAAAGTCCATTTAATGGTATTGCAAAACTAAATTTAAAATCATTTTCCAACTATATCATTTCATTTATTAATTATTTTACTTTAATAATTCTATTTTGTTTATTTAAAACAATACACATGAAATTAAATAAACATATACAATAAAACTAATATTTTAACTGTATTTAAAGAAGTGACTTGTGTTTCTAATTGAATGTAATAAAAAGAATAAAAGAATGTCTTTTTTTTTTTAAAAAAAAGAGAAAGACGTCCTTCATTTCTTTTCAAATTGAACAAAATCAACAAGACAATTTGACATATATTAACAAAAGGAGGAGCTGTCAAAAAAAAAAATTTTGGAGAAGGAATAAGAATTGGTGAAAGCAACACTGGCAGTGGAGTGGGCAACCACTCACAATTATCTGCAATAGTTACTCGAGTGTTTCTAAGGAACCGAGCCATGGGTTCCTTATGGGGCTCAGGAGTCAATGAGGTGTTTACACCAGAGGTTTAAACATTGAGGGGTTCCTTATAGAGCTCAAGAGCTAATGAGGTGTTTACAGAGCATAAGGAACCCAAATTACATAGTTACCCTATCATTCGGCTATCTGACAAGTCAATGTATGGTGGTCTTCTTCATCATCTTGTTATTGTGCAAATTTTCCATGTCCTTCATGGCAAGTCGCTCTTTGATCTCTTGTCAACCAAAGCCACGGGCTACTAATCTACCCCTGCAAGACGCCATTTTCTCATTAATAATGGATTGAGAAGACTAGGAAGTCCGGTTCATCCACGCACTATAGGCGGAGTTATACTGCCTACTTTTGACATGACACAAATATAACCGACACAAATAAGGGTCATGTGTATGACACGTCTGGTTATGTGTACGCCACGTCAGAAATGAGCTATGTAACACCATCCACAGTGGTTGAGTGAACAAAATCAGAAGACTTGGAACAAAGTCTTTCCTGAAAGTTCTACATTATTTATTTTAGAATTAAAGAATAATAATTGAAAAAATCTGTTTAATTATAATTATTAGGGAAGAACAAACATTAAACTATTAAAGGGAAATTTACAAAAATAAACCCCCCCAATTTATGGTATGCTTACAGCTTTCATACTTTACTTTTGGAATTTAATAACTTTTCCGTGTTGTATTTTATTTTTTGATTATTATAATGGGAACGTTGAGATGTGGAATTAAACTCTAGACGGTATAGAAAACCCACTTAGATGAGATCCGCTAGACCACGCGTGTCTTTTTTTTTGACTGAAAGACCACTTGAATCTTGGCATATTGTACTTTATTTTTTATGAGCATATGATACTTTATTTAATGGAAGCTTAAAACGACTTTGACCTAGAAAAAATTTAAAAATTTATAAAAATCCTTTTACAAAAACTGAAGATACTAATCAAGTTAATACGTCATAAAATTCTTCTTTGAACCAGAGCTCACGGCGCAGTCAAATTGATAATAGCTTTTCTGTTGATGTTTACAAATTCTATGCATATACTTTAATTTTGTTCATGCCAAAATGTTCAAAAAATTTCAAAGATTTATTTATTTTTTAACAAAACCTCTCTCCATGTGCACTTTATCGATATATGTCAAGTGTATTTCAAATTTATGTGACATAAATCCATACATGTCATATTGAGGTTTTGTAAGAAAACCACCAAAAGTTTTTCTAAATCAATGAAATAATAAACCACATAAACTTGCACAACTTCTCAATCAATGAAATGGGGCATCTAGCTAGGAACAAAGTCTTTCTAACTAGTTTGATTTATGACAAATTTTCTGTTATTTTTACTACCTGAAACTAATAAAATATCTCCCTTCTTTGTGGATCCACGATCCCGTGCACGATATAATCTGCAGTTCTTTGTGAAAGAAAAATACATAATAGAAAAATAATTCCAAGAAATAATAATCGAAAATAAAATCTAACTATAATACACTACATATAATTGATTTTATAAAATAAAGTAAATAAAAAGAAAATTGTTCAACACATCATGGTTGGTTGCCAATTGGATCAGGAAAAATGGAATAAAGTGAAATTTAGGACAAGGTGGCTTGCAAGGTTAGGACAAAAATACAGTAATTAACTTGAAAGGTGATGAGCATAGTGTAATTGTCGTGGATGCTTTTTAATTATTTTAGTGTAATAATAGCAACAAATTTTATGTAGAGCTAACGCGAAGCTCACGTACATATAATTTTTTCTCACTTATACAAAATAATAGAGTATATTACTTTTCCTTTAAACCAACTATTGTCATGTAAGCATGCAGCCCCTATAAATAGAATCTATATGATCATGAAGACCGGTCTCCAGTCGAGATAAAAAGCATGACTCCCCCTAATATGGTAATGTCACATAAACTAAAGACTAGATAAATTGCATTACTTATATTTTACAGGATAATGAAATGATATATAAAGTGTTACGTAATATAATGTATATGGTGTAATTTATTTTCTATTTTTTAAATTGTACACTGTGTGATTTGTTAGTCACAAATAAGTGTGATTTCATATAAACCATGTTATATTTTTAGCTTTTTTTCTTTTAAATATTAAAGACAGGTAGGGAAATTTAATATATACGTCATATGTTTATAATCGATTTACAATTTGTATACCATATTTTAAAATATTATGATTTACGCGTTGCATTTCATTTAATATTAATAAAACACAACTTTTGTTAAAATAATTAAAAAATTACTTACTTTGATAAAATTTCACTTTTGTGACTAATAAATTACATATCATATATTATATTATATAATACTTTACAAGCCATTTTATTATTTTTCAAATTTTTTTTTGATACAATTGGAGGAGCTTCGGGAAGGGGTATAGACTCCAGCCCAAGATCTCGTCTTGGTAAGGGCTGCTCTTTACCACTTATGTTTTACCCTTGGTCTTCAAAATATTAAAGTAACAACAGTTTTGTAATTTTTTTTCTTTTTCACTTTTATTCTGCAAAGATTAAATTAAATTAAAAGTATTTGGACCTAATTGGAATAAAACCAGAACTTCAATGCTTGGAATAATAAAATTCAGAAACATGGAATATACTAATTTAAATAAATCAGAAGGTTAGAAGTTTGAATGGAAATATAAAAACGTTAGGGGCTAAACTATAATTCTCTGAGACTAGGCTTTAATGGAAAATTACAAAATTAATATTGGTGTACGTGCGATGCATGTAAGTTGACCGTAATTGCATCTTTATATTTTTATGAAGTAGTAGATCAATTCATGAGCTAAAAACTGTTACTAAAAGTTTTGCATTAATAATAATTTATAAAAGCCATCATAACTGCAAAGCTCTAAATGAGTGTATTTTCCTACAACCAATTACCAACATGGCATAACGAATAAAAATATATACGGACTCCCACACAGCAAATTCTTGAGATATAGTGGATAGCTATTAGTTGGCACCACCCCCCCGCCCCCCGCGGCGGTTGTGGGGGTGAGAACAGCACATAGAATATATAAGACATGTTCACCAAATTTGCTTTCTTGCTTTGAGTCTTCTCTATATTCTTGACAACACCCTCTTTACTGAAACATGAAAAGTAATGAAACAAATAGTTCATATAGTCTAAGAGAAAAAAATATGCACATCTTCAGCATTCAAAATGAATAAATAGGTAAGGAGAGAGATGTGCTAACACTAAAACAATGATCATAAGTAGAAGAACTTCAAAATGAATTCAAGTTCAATAAATATTATAGAAGACTAAATGTGCAATTTAAGGAGACCAGCTCTTATAAGATCATGAATAAAGTGCATCGATCGTAAGTGAATAAATCAGAGATTCCTAAGATAAAGTACACGACCTTTTCCCTCAATTTTTCTTCAGCATTCAAATTTACGACGACTGTGATAAGCATTTTCCAAGTATCATATCTGCTATTACTCCCAAACCTCAAGCCTATATATAGTTAAAGAAGTCATAGACATATACTATAGAAGTGCATTAACTGAAAGGGTCATTTTATAAAGCATGCTTTAGGAGACTGATAAATATTGACTTTGGATGATATGTCAAAAAGAAAACATGAAACTAATAAGAGATCTAATGTTTTAGCAAATTAAAAGTAACTGTTTTAATTTAAGTAACCCAGAAAATATCAACTACAATTCATGAGTAAGAATGTTTTTACTCAATCTCCACTTTGGGTAGTTTCACTTGTTTTTCCAAGGAAGGATATAAGGTACTACTTCCCGTGGATCTAGGAATCTAACACTTGAGACTTTCTTTTCTCAAATCATTTCTTTACTTGTTTTATTTGCATTCTACAGTGTTGTGGATTGAGTACTGATGTCCCAAATCCCAACAGGGAAAAGAGAAGCAAGGGTTCATATGGCACCATACAGCCACGTGACATGCATCGAGGCACACCACGTGGTTGTGATTTTCCATGTGGCGTCCCCGTTGCATAGTGCCTTAAATGGCACCAGAATGGGACTAGAGGATTCATCCTCAAAATGAAAAGCATATATACTCATTTCTTGTTCCTAGATGTAGATCATGAGACACAAAAAGTCCCTTGTTAATTATAGCATATGCAAAACACGAAGCAATCTTATCTTACTTGTTTACTTAATAGTTTTCATAAAATGATCACATCCTAGAAAATACATAAAAATCCAATATATATCCTAAAATGTTTTTATGATCGTTGAAACAAGTTACTAGGAATTTTTCACCTCAAGAAGCAGAGGCAATGGCGTTAAAGGAAGCTATACAATGCATGGGTCCTTTTGCTTAATCACTATAAGGTAATTTTTGAAATTGATGTTAAATTGATCATGGATAAAGTTCATCCGACTGAAGAGAATTTCTCAAAGTTAGAGATGATGATTGAAGGTTGCCGTAACTTGATGAAGAGGAGCAATTTCTATCACTTGCAACATACTCGTTGCCAAGGGAATGGTATGGCTCATAAAATTGCCTGGAAGCTCCCAAGTGTCAATCTCCTTCTACTCTATATTCTGCAGAAGCGGATCAAGAACTTTTTAGTAACATGGGCTACGATATGGCCTAATGAAGGAGTACACATCCGTTGTTGTGTGTCAACATCTAGTTTGGCTACATCATTATTTTAGTTTCCTTAGGGACTGAATCACAATGGTTCCTTAACCAGACTATGTCAAGTAATCTTTAGTTTATTAAAAGGATTATAATAAGTTTCATGATTAATTTACATAAAATAAAATAATTAAATTTATTTATCAACGTGACAATGAGTTCAAAGTTGAGTAACTTACTAACTTCGTAATCTTTAAATCTTATAATTTTTAGCATCACCCTTCCACAACCCCCCCCCCCCCAAAAAAAAAAACCTAAACCAACCAACGGGGCAAAAAAAGGAAGAGAAATTAAAGAAACACACAGAATTTTTTTTTTCTTTTTAAAATTATATTTCCTTTTCTATTCCCATTTAATTGTTACTTTTTGTTTACCTTATTTGTTTTCCTAACCTACTAAATCATAGAGAATAATTATGCTTCTAATAATAGGTAAACATATAACATTCAAAATCTAATCCAGATGATTGGGAAAAAAATAAAAATAAAGAAAAACTCTTTTGAATTGTTGAAGAAGAAAAGACTAGTACATTGGAATTGATACATTTACCATTTTCGGAAAACAAAAACTATGTGCTTGATCTATTGTTTTATTTCTTCGTAAATTTGCTTGCAACAGAAAAAGGGTGACTGTTCCAATCAAAAAAAGAAAAAGAGCTACTATTTTATAAAAGAAAAAGACCAACTATTTTATTAGAAAAATTGTTCAGAAATAAATATTGTGTATCATAGGGTAAATAAACTTATTTGTTTTATTGATGTCAATTAATTATAAAAATAATCTATCACCATATGGTATATGGCATCATATGAGGCCATATCATATGATGCTAGATCGGTATAATTGCTGGCAATTTACTGTGCATTTACTTATTATAAGATGACATCAAACGGAGACTAAAATTTATTTTTCCTTATTATTTATCATAATTCATTTAAACTAAATATTGATATTTATGCTGATAATTTGATAAGATATCTATCCGTGCAACACATGAGTGAGAATCTAGTTTGTTATTAAATGTTAGTGAACAATCATTTTCAATTTTTCTTTAGTTTTGTTGAATTTTGTGTTTTGCTTTGTCTTTAGAAGGGCAAAATGTATCTTTGTTGTTTATCCAAGCTAATTTTAAGCCAACATATGCTCAATTGGCAATCTTTCAATCAATTAATAGTTTATTAAATTTTGTAAAACAAAAATGTAAATATATAATTAAAGGCAATTTAGGTGCAACACACCAAGCAGCCACTAGTTTAAACACAAGTGGGAGTAAGATGATGAGAGGGGGAATAAGAGACGGGTAGGTGTGGTTTAAACTTAAGACCTTCTGTCCGAAACGTGAGTATTTACCATTTACAACTAGTACATTACAGTACTTTTTCAAACCACTAATAGAGATTTTTTTTATTTACCATTTATGTAGATTTGTTTTGATTGAATTGTTTGATTCCCATTATAATTAACTCAAATCATAATTTTCTAGAAAAACTTATTTATGGTCTTGGTGTTGTAATTTTGCAAAAACACCAAATCATTTACTAAGAGATGCACAAGGAATTACGAGCAACCAAAATAATAGTAATAGTAGTAGTAATAATAATCCGAACAAGTTAATAAACAAGTTGGCTAATTTTTGTCCTTGCTTGGCTGCTGTGGGTTGGTGCTGGCCATTGCGATTTAGGGAAAAAAAAAAAGAAAAAAAAAAGGTAGAAATCCCAACCCAAACCCTCTCAACCCAACCCGAAACAGTTTGAGTTGGTTTGGTTTCTACCAATAGGTGGGTTGGATTGGTTGTATAACATCTCAAACCAAATGAAAATGTGTTAGGGTGGTTTTGAGCCAAAACCAACTCGACACCCAACCCATTGCCCACCCGATTCACTTGCTAGAATTACATTGAGGCTAAGTCCAAATGATATTTTGGTTGCTACAAGGATTTAATACATGAATTATCTTAAATTGTCAACTTTGTATGCTCAATTACAATTACGATTATCATTCTTGAACTTCAGTGACTAAAAAAATTCATTTAGGAAGATTGGTGATACTATTGTTTTGTTTCATCTTGAATACTTCGCTCTATAGCACATAATGATATTAAGTGTAATAATTTAGATGACAATGTTGTAGAACAAGAAGTCTATGTTATGATGTCGCATGGCATAGTAAAAGGATTTACCAACGTGAAAAGATTATACTAAGGTTTGTGATTAATATACGAAAAATGATTAAATTTTATTTATCAACGTGGCAATGAGTTCAAATTTGAGTGACTTTGTCACATACAATCTTTCACCACCACCCAAAAGAGAGGGAAAAAAACGACAACCTGTTTTCTTAATTATATTTCTTTTTTCTAGTCCATTTAATTGTTACTTTTTGTTTACAATGTTTCTTTTTCTAACCTACTGCATCATAAAGAATAATTATGTTTCGAATAACAGGTAAAACACATAACATTCAAAAAGTTGATCCAGATTCAAAAAAGAAATAAAGAAAAAAACTCATGTGCATCTTATTATTGAACTGTTGATGAAGCAAAAACTAATACATTGGAACTAATACATTTACTATTTTCAAAAGGTTCAAAACGCTAGAACTCTGCTTGATCTACCCATTTATTTCTTAGTAAATTTGCCTACAGGAAAAAAAAAAAGAAGAAGAAAAAGAGAAAGGAATGACTATTTTATTAGAAAAATTATTCACAAATAAATACTGTATCTAGATTTTCCCTTTTTATTGTAAAAAAAAAAAAGTCTAGCTTGTACGTACCTTGATTGAGTGGATATGACTACTATTTAAACATTGCCTTGAAAGAGAGTTTCTGTACCTCAATAAAATCAAACCATGCTTTTCTCCAGTAAGGATTTATGTAGAGTATTGCAACAACAAGAAGCAGCTCCAACACATATGTAACAACAAAGCTAGCATAAAATGACTCCATGTCTAGGAAAGCGCTCTCTTCCATTTCTTCCTTAAGAGGTTGTCGGTGGTAGTTGTCTTGATTCAACACTTCCACATGCATGCAATGGACCACCACAAAGAAAAGCATTTCCCTCGTAGCTTTGTTCATCAAAGGTCCCAATATGACCTTTATCTGGTATCATCCCTGACAAATTATTTTGCGCCATAGAGAAAAATCCCAAAAAGTTTAACACAGTCAGTTCGGCTGGGATTCTTCCACTTAAGTTATTATAAGAGATCTAAGCTTTCAATTTTGCTCGTGCTTGAGAATGTTGTCGGAATTGTTCCACTGAGATTGTTGCTCGATAAGATCAATGAACGAATCTGGGTTAACTTTCCTAGTTCACTAGAATTTGACCATACAATTTGTTGGATGAGAGATCAGTTCCCGTCATGAGGTTAGGGACGCTTCCCTCATAGGAATAATAATTCTCTTTGTTCCAAATACTACTGTGGTTGTTAGCATAGGCACTTTGCCTGCATAATCAGAATCACCGTATACTCCAACTTGTAAATCAGCATAGGCAAGATTGATTCCTCCATTCATTGAAAGGTTACCCAAGCAGCTTGGAATATTTCCAGAAAGACTATTATAGGATAGGTGTATTATGCTTAATTTCTCCATTAGACACAGTTGGTGAGTGATTGCACCTTCAAAATTATTGCCTCTGAGGATTATAGCGTGCAAGTTCGACATGTTACTAATCCATTGTGGAACACTTCCTGTGAATGTATTCTCTCTAAGATCCAAGGTCGCCAAAGAAGAACTATTACGGAAATCATACGGAAGTTGACCGTCCAAATGATTGTTGTTCAAATAGACGTGTAATATCCTTGGTAAGTTGTTGAAACAAAGCGGGACTGAGCCAACAAAATTGTTCTTAGATAAACCTAAGAATCCAATCTCTTGAAGCTTGCAAAGTTCTGCAGGGATTGAACCTACAAGATTGTTATTGGACGTGTTTACGCCCTCTAAATATGTCAAATTACCCACTGGTCTTGGAATTTTTCCACATAATTGGTTGATGCTAATGTCTAATACTGTTAGAGTGGAAATAAAAATTGTGTTTGGTATGGTTCCAAAAAAGTCATTGCCATCTAGATATAGATGCTGAAGTTGTGATAGGATGTTGATGGCATTTGGAAATATCTCTTCTTGCATATTATTGTTTGATAGTCTCAAAGAGGGCGACGAGAAGCAAGCCGTGAATAATTCATGTGGTAGTTTTCCCGAAAATTGGTTGTTGGATAGATCCAAAAATCTCAAAGACATTAGATCACTAAAACTAGATGGTATTCTGCCATCAAAGACATTTCTCGACATGTCTAGTGAAACCAAATTTGGAAACACTTAACTTATATGAGATGGAACCACCCCACTCAAATCATTAATAGAAATATCAAAAATCACTAGGTTCAAATTGGTACTGACTGGCAACTCGACAGGTCCTTTTAAAGCATTGCTGTTCAAGGAAAGTTTTTCAAGTTTTGTGTTGTTCAATTCCAAGTTATTGTCTGAGAGATCAATACATCTCAACTGAGATTGATACCAGAGAAAGTAAGGTAATGCAGCTATACGGCCTGTGGCTGTGGAATATGAGATAACAAATTCCTCCAATTCAAAATATAGAATCCAATTTTGCAACTCAGTGCCAGCTATTATTTCAGCAAACACACCGCCTAGGTTTGAATGATTATAGAATGACCCGAAAGAAAGAGGCACTTGAAAGTTATTACTTCAAAGATGGAGTAATTCAAGTGAAAGGAGACAGATAATCGGGGATGAAGCAATATTTCCAACGAAATTATTGCAACTGAGGTCAATGATTCGAAGAGTAGTCACGTTTCCTAGGCATGGTGGCAGTTTTCCTTCAAACTTGTTGTAACTAATATCAAGCTCTTCCAGATGTTTAAGCTCACACCATCCTGTAATGTAAAGATATTAACTTATAACCTGTACAACCTGCTGGGACCAAGTAAAGGAACAAAATGATGGTCATTAAAAGACTCATCTATGGAGGCCAGTACTCCTCTGGTTTCTGTCTTTATATCAAATTTAAAAGACTCTTTTAGAATATATATACTTCTGGAGAAAAGAACCGACACGTGGAAGGTATACGCATTTTACGTTTCTGTGCTAATAAATCTAACAAATGGAAAATTCTATTATTACCGGAGAAGCGTTCGCCACCTAATCCTAGAACTTGAAGACCATGCCTACTTTTGATTTCTGAAACATAGAAAGTGCTTTCTTCATTAAATGTCAGAATTATTAGAGAAAATGATGATGATGGTGGTAGTGATGATGATGATAAATAAATAAATAAATTAGTTCTGCCTGTGTTCATACCTTCTGAAGCAACGAAACTTGTGACAGGATTATGAGTTAGATCCAACCCTACCAAATTATTCAAGGCATGTAACTCTGGATAAAAATAGAAGAATAAGTACATGCACCAAATGAAATTAAATCTTTCCCAAGGAATATATTGAATAAATTGAGAATTCAATGTATCGAAATGAAAACAGAACAAAAATAAATAAAGGTCATGGAACTAACCATCTCTTTGTATGAATCCTTCTATTTTGTTCTCCGCTAGATATAGAGATTTCAGTGATAATAGCCCTTGAAGTGAAGAGAAAATGCTGGTAATGAAGTAATTGGAGCTGATATCAAGGACCTCTAGCTTTTTCAATCCTGTTCATATGTTCAAATTAATTCACATCAAGTTATATCATCATTTAATTCTGTACAATATGATTCATGCTTCCCTGCACCTGTTAATGACATGTAAAGAAAGAAATTGGAAAAAGGACACGTTCACTCTCAATCCAACCAATGAACAAGGAAATGGAAAGATATACGTAAATGGCCCCAAAGCTCCGAAATTCATTGGCTACTAAATATAGCTCTTTTAAACTAACAAAATCATTTAGATCCATGGAAAAATGTATTGAAATAGGTTAGCGAGGCATCTATGAGTGCACCAATTTATGTATCGCTACATATATGATATTTAAGTGTGACAAGTCAATAAACTAATTAAACATATGAGAATAAAACTTATTCAATACAGATTGAATATCTGTATCATTGATCCCGTAAAGATTATGACTAAAATCTAGGAGTTCAAGCTTATTTAATCGAGTGAGTTTTTCATGACTTGTTGAAAGTGAACTAGATTAAAGACATTGTAAGAAGATGTCACTAAAAATAAATAAACTATAGTAACTCAACGTTAAAGATTAAAAAGACAAGATTTTACAATCTAAACCAAGGGACTTCCTCTGATATTCCCTCAAATAATTAAACAAATGGATGAAGACACGGGTCTGTTTCTTGCAAAACTACTAGGCTACGCCAAATAGGTAGAATTATTTTATTATTATACAATATATAGGGCAGATTGAGAAAATAATCTCATTTCCTATATATCGACAAGGGCTTAATTTCTCTCTGTCGGGACTTGAGGGCCTTTGTAAAAAACAATAAAGAAGTTTTGCACTTTGACTAATCGAAGATCTTTCATTAGTCAACTAGTTGCACCACCAGTATCCAATTTTATTTCAGGAATAAATTTGGCAAAACCATTTTTTCTTTTGACTTATTCGTAAGAGAAACTATTTCCAGCTAATTTTGCTAATCATATAAAAATTGAAGTATATACTTGAATTAAATATATATATATATATATATTTTTTTTCAAAGTTTGGGACTTTGGGTGAAGTTGGTTTAATGCTCAACCAAAAAACAGGCTGCCATTTTCTTTTTGAATAGTTTCAATAGTTTGATTACTTTGGACGGTTTTGTTGCAATCTCATAGTATTATATTGCATTAAAAAGGAACTAAAAACAAAATCGTACAAAAGCTAAAATAATAGATATAAAAAAAAGAGAGGATCATAGCTCTAATATTTAGATTTATAAAAGTTAGTATATTTCTAAAATTAAAAATAAAAAGTAAAAAAAAAATTACTTAAAAGAAATAGTATAAATATAAATATTAAATTTCTTTTTGTATGTAATGAAATATTTCTTTTTATTTCTCTGTGATAATATAAAGAATAACTTAACATCTAAGCTGGTGCATATTTAAAATTTTATGTGATTTGTAAAAACATTAGTCACAAGATAAGTGGAAAAAATGAAAGAACTGTGATTTGAAAACTTTGTCCTCAAAATAAAGCTAAAAGAGTTGGTGCAAATGGCCCCTAATGGTTGCTTAGTGGAAGCACTTAAAAAAGAACCATTTGGACCTGAAAATGAAAGGTCGAGGAGACCAGTTGGGCTCAAGCTAAAGGTTGGTGACTAATAGAACGCATAAGCTAAATCAAAAACCACTTGTAAATATGCAAGCTATTATATACACAATATCATGCTATTCATTATTCACCTTTGATAAGTTTAAAAATGCAATTCCCACTTTTTCTCAAAAACAATGGATAAAAAGTAAATAAATGGAATGGGGCAAAAGCATATATTTAACTCACCATGACTTGCTTCATCTATAAACCAGCGTAAATTTAGATGTTTGAGAGAAGAAAGCATACTAAGAGATGACAAAACACTGCGATAAAATGAATTGTAACTCAAATCAAGGGCCACCAAATTTCTCAAATTCAAAGTTTATCAAAACCTACAAGGAAGGTAAATAACCATGTAATGTCACTCAAAAAACTAACAACTTAATAAAAAAAGGTAAGCGAATAGGATGCTATGATGATGATAATACAAAAAAAATTAAATCAGTTGACTACCAAATTGAGGAAAGATAGCAAAGTACCTTCATTCTCAATCCATCCTACTAAGTAATTATCAGACAGTGAAAGATTTTTGAGCTCTTTAAGATGAAGAAACATCGAGGCATTGAAATACCAATCTCCTAATGTCCAGTTCCTAGCACGGTATAGATTGAGTTCTATCACTCGACTGGTGTAATTGTTACATTCAACGACGCTCTTCCGATCTGACAACAATCAGATTTAGTATCAGAATTCACCCGTGAAAGAAGTGACATTCCATTTGGAAAGTAGATATTTGCTTTAAGATGTAAAAGAGCATTTCTCTCTTTCTCTAAACATCCTAAACAACTGCCATTTGGTGATGATATGAACAGGATCACTAACCATACCCCAGACTTAATTCCCATCTTTTTAAATTTTTATCACACTAACTCTTGTTAGAAGTGTGCCCCTTTTTGAAGGAGAAGAAATCATTGCAGTGTCAATAACCCGTCAATAAACGTCACTTCTATGGACGTTGAAACTATAATGAACAATTGCAGTGTCAATTATCGGAATTTTGGACGACTCTCAAAGGAAATATTTGTTAAACCAAACTGGAAAGCAAGTAGAGGTTTTAACAAAGATCATTTCTAAGGCCATCTCCAACCCAAATCTCTATTTTCCCCTCCTTTAACTCTAAAATACAGATTTACAATCTCTATTTTCTTTAAACTTCCCCAACTCATAATCTCTAAATTTTATCCAAATTTCTATATTTCCTATTTAACTAAATTTACAATTAGGTACCATACTTTACAAATTGAAAAATTAAATATCAAATATAATGAAACAAATAATTGAGTCAATAATCGAGTAATTAACTAAATTACGAAGCCTAATTAAACGAGATATCTGGTCGACTTTTTGAAATGAAAGCATTTATTTTGTCAGCTGAATACAAGTCGTACACCACATTGAAAGGCACATATTAGAAAATGCATGAAGTCAAAGGCAATTGATACTAATTGCAACTAATACACCACATTTAATGAAGACTAAAAGATTAAAAAAAAAAACAAAGGGTTGGGGCTGCCTTGCAATTTACGGAATGGCATTTCCGTAAATTGCAAGTCTCTAAATTTGGCCTCCATTTGCACAGTAAATCTCCAAATTTGGAGATTTACTGTTGCCATCTCCAAATGGAGATGGCAAGTAGAGACCGGTTGGGGGGGGGGGGGAATGCACCCTCTATTTTGGAGATAATCTCCAAAATAGAGGGTGCATTGGAGATGGCCTAATACTCTAGAAGGCATTGACCAGTGCACTACATTTAATA
>CAVNYN010243857.1:0-20666 GCA_963692815.1 Nyctanthes arbor-tristis | reverse complement strand
AGATAGATAATTCCTACTTTATTATACATTTATAGGGATTAAATATTACAAAAATGATGTAATTATCAAAAATAAATAACACTTATAACTTAAAATAAAAACAAGAAAATCAATTTCACTTTTTTTACCAATAAGAAAACCACTTGAATAAATGAAAAGATGTATATGCACAAATTCTCCATGTCTATATATAAATATATTTATATATATTATATAATAATAGCATGTAACTTAAATAGAGTCAATAAATATATTTTAAATTTGAACAATTTCTTTTAACAAAATCCTTACAATATTGCAAATTCTAGTAACATTATATATTAACACAATTATTCTTGATTATTGCTTAAAAAATAGTATAATAATGATGATTTTTGAAAAAGTTTATTGGCCAAAAAATTCCAACTTGAAAAAGAAATTTAATGGTATTGCTTTAACTTTTTAATTGTCCCACATTGAAAGTTTTGTAAAAAAGAAATATGATTGGAGCTTATAAATAAGATGGGGTCTTTGTGTAAGTGACTATGTAAATGAAATTTTGTGGACTTTGAGGCAAATTAATAATTGTCTTAGTTCTTTATATTTAGTTTAAAGTTTAAATGATTGTCTCACATTGAAAGTTTAGTAAAATGTCAAATAATTGGGACTTATAAATAAGATGACCCTTTTGTGCAAGTGACTATGTAAAGGAAATAGTTTTGATTCTTACCTCTTGACTATTATGAAAAGTTAAAATCGGGTTTCAATTTATATATTTTAAAAAAAAAAATTCAACCGGTCTTTGACTGGGTTTCCGAATTTTCAAAAAAAACCCGGGACAGGACTGGTTTGGGACCGGACCAGACCGGACCGGTCTTTTTGGCCACAAAGCCCGAATTGGGACCGGCCGGTTCGGTCCGATTTCGATCCGGTTCACCCGGTCCCGATCTTTTTACACACTCCTAATCTCAGTTGTCTTTTGTCTTTCATTTCGCTTGAACGAAGAGCAAACAAGAAGGCCGAAACATGAACCCAATTACACAATTTCAAGTCAGAAATAAGACAGATCGGAAGAGCACACGTCTGGATGAAAAAAGTACGTTTTCATCTTCTTCATTTGAACTTTGTTAGTTTCTCTAAACCCCCCCCCCCTTTTCCCCCCGTTTTGGAGATAGTGGACATATTAATATTTGCTATGTGGATGTCTGTGATAAAATGGTTGAATGATTACTTGTGTTTTTTTTTTTTTTTTAATTATGTATTATGTGTTTTAGTATTCGTCCTAATCTTGTAACTTATAGACACAACTCATTTTGACAAAAATGCATTTTTTAATCATACAAATAATTATAAAAAAAAATTTAATATACAAATTAGTATTAATCTATATTTTCGGTACACCCTGATATCGATGGCTGGCTCTGTCCCTGAACTTGTAAGAGATGTACTTGAAATAGAGCGAATGCTACACAAGAAAATGCTAGCCAAGAGAAGAACGGCCTTTTTGAAATGGGTGTGGGTGATGAAGGTGCGAAAGTTTTTGAAATAAAATGTTATAAATGGCTTCTACCTTTTTCTAAGTATATATAACACTATTCACAACTAAGTTTAGTGTTAAATTTACACGGGGTTTAACAATGCTAGCTTAACAAAGAAAACAATAGTTAATATGTACTTGTTATCCGCTATAGCCCTCCAGTAAAGGAAATAATGAAGAAAGAAAGAAGATAAAGAAAGAAGAGAAAAAGAAAAAAAAAAAAAAAGGAGTAAAGAGAAAATATGTGCTAGTTATTTCGCCTCTTTAAGATATATAATTCTTGGCTACACCACTGTATGGGTAGGAATGGTTAGCATGGTTGTTAAAATCCCAATACGGATCTTACGATTTTAAGATTTTATGATTCTGATATCAGATCACAACGATCCTGATGATTTTAACGATAGAAACGATCTTTATTCTTCTACTACAAAGAGTTTTTTCACTTCACTTTTAATTATTTAAGTATTTTAAATTGCTAATTAAAATTACCAAAGTTGTTTTAAGCTAAATGTTATATTAACATTGTAAATACAATTTTTGACGAATTCAACTTTCATCTTATTTTAATAATTATTATATTATATATTTACATTTCATAAATTAGTTATAGTGCAATACAATGATTTTATAAAGTGCTACTTTTATATTTATTATATTATATATATATATATATGATTTTAGCATATTACAGTTATAATTTTGTTATTAAAAGGTTTAATTATAATTTAATTTTTAAGATTTTCACCTGTGCCTTATACGAGAAGAATGGATATCAAATTATTTTTTAAAAATAAATAATATAAAATTTATAATTTTTTTCTCTTTTTTTATGTTAGAAATTTTGTAAGGCTACGTTACCCAAAAAGAAATAATTAATTTTTAATATCAATCAAATAATAATGTAATGTTGTTCTTGTCATGAGATAACTATAGTTTACAATAAAATTAAAGCATATTGCTTTTGTTAACGCAAATAAATATCATTTTATTTTTTGGCAATAATTTAGATAGATGATATTGTATGAAATAGTTGTTAGTTAGGCGGTGTCACGTATTCTGAATTTTTTTTATTTGAAACCAATAGAGTCAGATAGCGTGAAGATAATATAAATTAATGATACATGAAAGTAGTCATATATTTTTTTAAAGGAAAATTAGTCGTAATTATTAATATTTATTTATAGCAGGAAAAATTAAGAGAAAATTACAATTATAATTTTCAATTAACTTAAACTAAATATATATATGTTTAATTAATTAAACTAGAATTCTCACTCGTGTGTTGCATGAGATCTAAAAGTAATAATAACAATAGTAATTTTAGAGAGAGATATTTATTTGGTATGAAAAAATGATATATTTAGTTGTCAACTATGTATTAGATGATTGTAGGCCTTCAAATTCACAATTTCCATATAAACAACCAATTCATATTTGCCAACTAACAATTATCATTTATTCATATCAGATAAACAGGTCTACTTAGAATTACTCTAATAACAAATGTCAATGAATTTTTATACAAAAATTTAATAAATTATTAATAAAGGCAGTTGAGTCATATATTAGTATTATTATGAGACATAAGTTTTTATAACCATTCTATCATATTCAGATTTATTTGTTAACAACACTTTTTACACCAGTTAATTCTTTTTTTTAATACAGTGTGTATAGAGAACGAAAGGTAAACTAATATCAGTTATTTAGGTCAGATAAACATTTCCTTCTATAATTACTCTAATAACAAATGTCAATGAATTTTTATATAAAAATTTAATATAAATTATTAATACAGCCAGCTGAGTCATATTAACATTATGAGACATAAGTTTTTATAACCATTCTATTATATTTGAATTTATTTGTCGATACTAATTTTTGTACCAATTAATTCTTTTTTTGGATACTGTGGGTATAGGGGAGGGGAGGGGAGGGGAGGGGAGGGGAGGGTGTCTGTTCCAACCCAAGACCTCCTATCTAGAATGTGAGAAACTTTACTGTCGTAGTACTTGTTTGAATTACTGTATCAGTTAATTATACATATATAAATAAAAATTAATTGAGGTGATTTAATAAAAATAAAATGTTTAATGAAAATTGTTGAACAACTATTACAGTGCAACTGTATCAATATTTGGTTCATCTCTTAAATAAATAATTCAACTTCAAATACAGTAAGATTTAAATTGTTCTATAAAAAATTATCAAAAAGTTCCAATTTAATTATAGAATAAAAAATTGGAGTACTATAATTTTAATAAAATCAATTTGATTATTGCACTGCAATAACCATATAAAAATTTTTTCAAAAATTATTAAAAATTTTTTTTAGAAATTTATTAGTTTAGAGACATGCTATGCTTGTGTTTTCTAATCATAAAAATTACTATGTGCTTTTTTAGAAATAGAACTCTCAATTAATTTCCTGTTCAATTTGATAAGTGACGGACCCCTAATTCAAAATATTTGGCTAAAGAAACCACCGTGAATTGAGGATCAGATATATGTTAATAAAGGAAAAATTGAATATTATTTAATAAATTAGTGTAAAAATCTTTAAAAAAAAGAAAAAATAAAAATACAAAAAGAAATTAAATGATGTCACTAGAAATTTTATAGAGCCAGAAATCTTACAGAGCCAGAAAATAAGCGAGAAAAGTCACCATTCTCTTATTATATATATATATATATATTCAATTTAATTAAGAAAATTTATAAAAAATAAAAGTTCCAAAAAGAAACTTGTTATCAAGTAAGTTCCTCGTTCATATTAACTTCTATTTTTTCCATATTAATTTCTATTTGTTTTATTATTATTTGATGACTACGAATTATCAATTAAGTTTCTTATTCATATTAATTTTCATTGTGTTATGAATTATAAACTACAAAAGTTTAACTTAAAAAAATTATAAACTACAATTTAATTATATGGACCCTTATTCATCATTACATATCAAATTTATTCATAATTTAAACAATTAAATGATATAAATATCTATTTTTTTGAGAAAAGATGATAAATATCTATTAGTTATTTAATGAAACAATGAATCTTATTTCAAAAAAATTAGATCGATTAGGCAAAAGAGATAAAAAAAAGTTAAAAGAATTTGAAAAATTCAGAATACCACACGATCGAGTTACCATAATAGGAAACATGTCAAAAAATACCTTACTAACAAGTTTTTTGAGGGAAAACTGCGGTATAAAGGTGTCGCAGACTATTTTCCTTTTAAATAATATAGATTATATTTAGTAGGATTTTATGATTCACAATATGATCCATCGATCCGATTTAAAAGACCCCTCATGATCTAGATTTACGTTCGTGACAACATTGATGGTTAACACCGATTAGTCTTTTTATTCTTTTTGGAGTGGAGCCGGCTCCGGTCGGCCGTTGTATCAAGACTCGATAGTGATTTGAGTTCCTTTTTATTTTTTTTAAGGTGAACAAAAGAGGAATTATATTAACACTACAAAATTATTAGTCACACGATATTTTTACATATTTACTAAATAAATTAAACATAATAATTATATTAACCTAAATAACCGCCACTTTAAATTAATTTTCTCATTTCCAATATGGTGCGTGCACCACACAAGACACATCTTTCAAACCATTCTTCACTCCACGACCTCCTCTCTGACACAATTTGTGAGTTAAATACTACTTTAATTACTCAACTTATTTTTTTATTTCTAAATCATCACTGAACTTTAATTTGTTATTTATTACTCATTAAACTTATAAACATGTTATCCATTCATCACTAGACTTATAAAAGCGTTTCTCATCCATCACTAAGACGGAATCTATTAGTTAAATTTAACGCAGGAGATGATGTAGCTTAACAGAGAAGTGACATGGCTTAAGAGCTTCGCCATATTATAAGTGAAATACTTATATGGTCATTAAACTATTTAAGTTGTTACTGATTGTTCACTGAATTTACCTTTGAGTTATTAATTTATGATTAAATTTTAATATGTTACTAAATGATCACTAAACTTACCATTTGAGTTATTAAATTATCATTGAATTTTGACGTGTTACCCGTTAATATCTAGATTTGCAAACAACAATTTATAACTTGTCGTTCGTTTCCCAAACTAGGTGTTAGCGGGTAACATGTTAAAATTCAATAATGATTTATTAACTTTAATGGTAAGTTTAATGACCAAATAGTAACACATTAAAGTTTAATGATGAAGTAATTAATAACTTAAAGGTAAGTTCAGTGATCAATCAGTAACAATTTAAATAGTTCAATGACTATATAAGTATTTCACTTTTCATGTGGTGAAATTGTTAAGGCACATCACTTCACAATTAAGCCACGTCATCACATCTGTTAAATTTAACTAATATATTCTGTCTTAATAATGGATGTGAAATATTTTTATAAATTTAGTAATAAATGAGTAACATGTTTATAAATTTAGTGAGTAATAAGTAATAAGTTGAAGTTCAGAGATGATTTAAAAATAAAAGAGTAAGTTGAGTGATTAAAATAATATTTAACTCCAATTTGTGCGGTTCGGGATGTAAAATTGATTGGCAGCAAATATAAGGGAAAATTACCACTACTACTCCTCTCTCATCCCACTATACTATTGAATATGGCCTTTTGGGCTCTCCTTCTTAATTGAAAACACAAGTGGGAGATTAGAAATTGCATCTGGACATCACAGTTCTCAATATCATTTCTACCGTCAAAAGAGTGTTGGGTTTAATTTTGGTGTCGGTGGTGAAATAGCAATTGAAATCAACCATCAATTTGGCATACGAAAGGCCTATTGCATTGTATTTGGACATTCTAAGTTTTGTTTGAAGAATAATATAGAACCTTTTTGTGAGGATTTAACTCTCGTTTCCAATTTCTTCTTATTTCAGAAATTATCCTACTTTATCAAGAACTATCCCTGAATTCTTATAGTGTGTTATTAAATTCGTGGTTCATTGATTTATTCGCGGGTTCGAATTAATTTCATTGGACAACTTTAAAACACCCGATTTGGCTTTTTGGGAAATACTATTTGTAGCTAATGATGCAGACAATTTTTTATAAAACTGGGGTAAATTCACAATCTTACCACTGTATATTATAATTGAGGAAAAATTATTTAAGGATAAAACGGTGAATTTACCATATTTTATTAAAGATTACCTGAATGATTACCTACAAATAGTTGAACTCTGGCTTTTTTCGTGATTGCAACATGAGCATTCATGACCACTACTATGAGTCTCATCCCCATTTATTATATTTGTTTATTTATTTAAGTGAGACCATGGGAAAAAGTTCCATACTCTAAAGAGCGTGAGCTAACATTGACTAATTTGGTCTATGCATCACAAATGTGTAGGAGAGATCTATCAGTGAAGAATGCTATGCCTTTAGGGATTTGAGTACGGGGTAAAAGTCGAGGGGAAAAAAACTAGAGAGGTATGTAGACTAAAAGAGGTTTGAAGTGTTTGGTTAAAACTTTAGGGTTGAAAACTTTTGAGACCAGAGAGGTATTTCCGAAAAGTATTTACTATTCTCTTAATATCGTTGTGCTAATTTCGATACTTTTGAGTGAAATGAATAGGGATTAATTGTTTGAAAAACTCGCTTGATAAGAATTCTTGGGAAAAGAAAAGAAAAAAAATTAATGTTGAGTGATTTGACGAGAGGCAGGAGAACTAAATTGACCATTGGAGGATTGGTTCATATAAGGTATTGAATTGATTTTCTTTTATATCTAGGTGGTGATGAACTGCCTGAGTTAGCATGCCCGCACATACTATGTTAAGTTTTCCATTGGAAGAGCTTGTGTGAGTCCACATTTTGCCTAATTGTCCATTTTTTCTATTGAGTTAGATCGGACTCCGTGTTTGGAGTCCAACTACAAAAAAAATCAATAATAATAATTTAATAATAATTGCCTCCCTACTTCATGGTTTGTTATCTAATGTAATGTTATATATCAATTAATAATTATTTTTTATTTTTTATTATTTTTTTGAACTTGTCAAATATTGATACTAATTTAATAGTTATACATTAAACAATAAGTTTAAAGCTTGAAATTCAATAATTAATTTACTGACCACATATCGAAATTCAAAGACTAATATTATATGGGATGTAATACCATCTCCTGTTAACCAAATTTAATTTAAGGTAAATTATATTCCAACCACGAAAATTTATCATTCCACCACGTTTTATTTCAACCACCAATATATTATATTCTTAATTATTACATCACACTACATTTACCTTATTAACTCATATTTTAAAAAGAATAAATAGGAGAATTATATTCCCACCACAATAATTAATTTTCACACCACATTTTATTCCCATAAAAAATAATTTACATTTTTATTATATTATACATTTTAATTATATTCTAGTGAACATCTCGTCTCGCAATATAATCCACAGGTAACTATATTACCACTACAATAATCACTTCCCACACCAGATTCTAAATAAATCATAAATGACTTAAAATTTTAATTGGAACACCACAACAGTTTTTCTTTTAAACCCTACCTTTTACAAATGAAAATAGTGAAAAATATATATAATAATATCATATATTTTTCCGAATGCTTTCACGTATTTGTTTTTCCTCATCATAATTAATTAAAATTTAAACAAAACCCATTCAATTCAAATTCTTGCTGCTGCAGTTGAGTATAATTTACAATTTATGATTGCAAGAATTCAATTTTCAAATTCTTGACGGAGGGGGACTGTGATATAAAGGATTACTTTTCTCCTTCGAGAAAGTTTTATTCACAACGAGTTAAATTGGATCTTATTATTATTATTTTTTTAATTTATGATTCAGTCTATCTTATTTCTTTTCTAGATTGTATTACTTATTTGTTTTTTTACCTTGAACATAGCATCTGTTGTTTATACTCCAGTTTTCCATAAATCAATTATTTCTTCTTCAATTCTCAAAGTGAAAATAAACCTTAAAAAATGGTGGTTGAGAGATGTTTAAATTTGATGAAGAAAAGAAACTAAAAAAATTATTCCAAAACCGAATGAATTGTTGCACTTGGTTGAAGAGAAAAAGGAACAGTTGATCATTTCGAATTGATGTGCAGAAGAAGCAAACTAAATAAGGAATTGGGGAAGAAGATGACTAAAATATAAAAAATTAAAAGAAGTTTAAAATGTTTATTGTGGTGAGGGAGAAAAAACATTGAAAAGATGCTAAAATAAGGTTGTTGAAGTAAATTTACTTAGGGTTATTCAAGTAAACAAATAAAATGTGGTGTGAAAAATAAAACTTATGGTGGGAATATAATTCCCCTTAATTTAATGCATACAAAGATCTATACTATTTCCGTCCCAAAAAGATAATTCGCTATTCCATTTTTGTCCCTCCCAAAACGATAGTCTATTTACCATATTGAATATGTATTTAATGTTTCATTTTCATATGTGCCCTTAATTTATTACTGCTATTTAACTACTTTTATATTAAAATTTATTTCAAATAATTTGTTGACGTCAACTTTTAACTTTAAGCCAACAAACGAATTTCTTTACGCAAGAAATTTATATTCAAGTTTATTCAAGCAATAAATATGTAGATGTTGGCAAGTTTGGCAAATTTACGAGGGGAGTTATGATATGAGTAAATGTGTTTTAGATAAAGATTTTGCGGGAGAGGGAGGAATTAATGCTTGAAGCATCCTCCCTTCTATTTATAGTATCACAAGTATTTAATGTTCGACCAATGGAAGGCCTTGCAAGTACAATTAGCTATAGTTAAGTGCCAGCTTTGTTGACTAATGGGTATCTAGGTGATGTCATATAAAGGACAAAAACTAACTTTACATTTAATATAATTGTACTTTGAGTCTTAAGAGAAGGCATGTAAGTGGGTATACAAGTTCCTTCTAGCTGGCATCGGGGAGTCAGTTTGAGCAGGCTATAAAGTCGAAGAGCTGACAACCTCATGAGCTAGGCTTGGTTGATCCACGATTGGGCTCGTCATGACAGGACATCTGGTCACCTGAGGAGGTGCGCCAACTAGGACCTACAATGAGAAGCTGTTGGCCTGATGACCACAAAATACCCCCTCAAAGCCGTTGCTCGTATCTTGTAAGAGTAACATGGCCCTAGAACCTTGCTGTCCTTAGCTGATATTTTCAAAATTTGAAACTGATACCTTTTGATCACTCTCACCATGTGTCAACTTCATAGCGGATTGGCGTCTCTCTGAGATCGGAAGAGCGTCCTCTTAACTTACAAAGGCAACAACCTTTCCCTCCTTTCTCTCTCCCATAAATTGCTCTCCCTCCACCACTTGCAACTTTACCTTCACTCTTTTACCGATTTCCTTTGGTCAAATCTCTGAGATTTTTCCTATAGCTTTAAATTTTCCCAATGATTCTTCTTCGACCTCGAAGGTTCTCCAGAACAGGTAAATTTTTTTTCCATTCTTTAGGAATTCTCGCTTTTTGCCCTATAATTTGGGGGATTTTTAGGAGCGGTTTAATTTTATGCTATTGAGACTGTTGAGATATTGAAGAATGGAAAGAAAATGGGATCTCAAGTTGAGGGTAGTGGGGAGAGTGAATTGGCACTTAACGTTCATTGGATGAGTGAGAAAGAGGGGACAGTTTCAGAGAGGGGAATATCCTAGCGGAGTGGACGAGTGAGGAGAAAGATGAGGTTGCCGAAAATGACTTGTGGGGCCTAGTGGGAGACCTCCTGCAATAGTTGGAAGGATGGATATGCCCTGGAACGGTAAGCATTTCCCTTCTCGCGTGAAAGAAAATGGCCTACATGTTATAAGGCAAAAGTTTAGAGTTCTAGAAAGGATGACAATATGGGTGCCCTGCCCTATAAGGGAAGCGAGCTCATTGCCCCATAAGGGCTATATTGCTATCAGTACAAAAATGTTTGAGTCAGGATTCAGGGTTCCTCTACTGGCACCTACGACCAGGATACTTAGGTACTAGGGAACAACCCCTATTTAGATTACTCCCAATGGGTGGAGGTCACTGATTGGAGTCCTGGACCTATGGCAGGACAAGAGTTTTGGGTGCCCCTTTCATGAAGACTTCAATTCTTATTACCTCTTGAATAATTGTATAGGGTTTAAGGGCTGGTACTATGCCATCGTTCATCCCAAGGCGGAGGGTCAGACGCTCTGGGGCAATTTAGTGAAGGGTGTCCTAGAATCAGTTTCAGGGTAGAAAGAGAACTAATTCTGGGTAGATGACGAATGGACGAGGCCATGAGCTCCTGGAAGTTGAGAATACTCTTGTTCAAACTTCGTACAGGAAGCCAAGTAAGTGCCATTTCTATTTGTTTTGAGGCGAGCTGTTAGATCTAATACTTGATCTTTTTTTTAGGTGCTGATTAGAAGCAGTTGCTATCGGCGACTTTCAAATCCCAGATTGGCAAGGTCATTCTACTTAAAGATTAGAACATATATGTAAGTGACCTAATCGACGAGGATTTTCTGATAAGGACAAGTTTGTCTATCCTGAGGACTGAGCACATTCTCAAGGACCCCAACAATTGTAAGTTCTTTTTTACCATGATGATCTAGATCGGAAGAGCTCAATAGCGATCTGACAATTGAGCTATTTGACACTTGGCATCAATTTTAGGGAAAAAATATCTTTCTAAAGGCCACAAGCAAGCTGTATGAAAGGCCAAAAAGAAAAGTATAAAGACAATAGCTCAAATGCAAAAGGAGCTTAGGAGAAAGGAATAGAAAAAAAGATGAGGGTAGAGAAAAGCACTAGAAAAAGGTCACTGCTAACTGCTCGGCTTGTCATCTCGGAGCCCGCACAGAAGCGACCTACTCCAGCTTATAAACCTATGCCTCCTCAAGCCACCATGCCGTGCTCTTCCGATCTCGGATTATTATCGAGGAGGCACACCCAGCTACAGAGAATGGGCCTTTAGATCTAATAGTAGAGGACCTCTTTGTTTATATCAACTCCAGTCATCGCGGTCAGTAGGAAAAATCAAAGGCAAAGAAACCTAAGGCCCTCCTCGATATCAACTTGGCGAGAAAGCCAATAGTGGCAGACTCTCAAGGCCTGCCCCCTAGCCTAGTTGATATTATAGGCGGAGTTGATCAAAGAAATGGGAGGGCTATGCCTTCTCTTTTACTACAATGGAGCTCCTCTAGATGAGCTCCATCTTGAAAGCTCACTCAGCTATGCTTGAGACTCAAGCAATGTATCGAGTTTGAAAAATGCTAAATAAGAATAGCAAACTAAGTGATGAGTCCAAAAAGGAATTGAAGGCCAAGAAGGACACTGAGGCCGCCCTGCAAGAGAAAGAAGAGAATCTCTTAGTCTCCATGCACGGGGCCAGTCATTTAAGGGTGGAAGTTGAAGCCTTTAGAAAAAAATAATGAAGAGCTAGAGACCTCTCTTGCCACTAAAAGGTCAAAACTGGAATAGGTACAGAAAGAGCAGGAAGAAAGGGGCCAACCCGATGAGCTGATCGAATATCAAAAGGCAGTAGCCAAGTATAAGTGCTTAGAGGAATATAAGCGTAGTACTGACGAGCTCTACCTCAAAACCACCAAGGACATCATATAGGAGGTCGAGAACCCACCCTGAGTATGACTTGGGTTTTATTAGGGATCAAGTTTTGAAAAATGAAACATGACTATGGCCTGGAAAACTCCAACGAAGAGGAAGAAGAGGCTAGCTTGTTATAACATCACCTTCTTTGTAGCTCTTTTTGTAATATTTCTTTTTAATGAATAAAAGTTTTATTTCAAAGTATTAGCTTGTGATAAAATATATATATATATATACATATATTGCTTGAAGCTTGTTAACAATTAACAAAGCAGGTCATTTTACCTCACAAATCACATTTAAAGTGGCGTTATGTGCTCATAACAACCTTTTTTAATAGTTCAATCAAGATAGCAGACCTCGATTGTAAATAGGCGAGAGTGAGCATGCAGAGCTCAGCTTCTTATATAGGTAGTTCACTTATAAAAGAGCTGGCAGTATTCGCTAAATTTAGACAAGTGCTAAGACACTAGCTAGAAGCTCGTTTTAGCTTTGGTCTCTTGTTGTCTAATATTGTCAATCTTTTAACCATGGGCTCGCACAATATACTTAGCTCGTAGTTTGAACTGTAGTTAGTCAAGATATGAAAGAAATATTTTACGGCTGATATTTTACAACTACGAGGTCATAATACAAAGCGTGGGAGTTTGAGCCCACTTGGGCTCTCATTTTTGCTTGCTGCTTTGTGTTTAATGTGACCTAACACTTTAATACAAAATTCAAAATTTTATCTTCATTGATAATACTTCTTCAAGTGCTATACATTCCAAGGGTACATGAGCTCGGTTCCTTTCATGTTTTTGAGCTTGTAAGCTCTTTTAGAGAGAACTCTTCTGATCTGGTAAAGTCCTTCCCATTTTGGTCCCAAGGTCATTGAGGCCGCCTCTCTTGAGAAGATCAATACCTCTCAAAGGATGAGGTTACCTCCTTCAAACCTAACCTATGCGTTTTGACCTTTGCGTTGTAGGACCTTGCATATTTTTTCTTGTATGCAACATTTTTGACCTCAGCCATTTCCCTCTTTTCATCCAAGTGGTCGAGCTCATTTCTAAGGAGCTCATCTTTCTTTGCTTTGCTGAAATATAGTACTCTTTAAGTGGAAAACTCCAACTCTACTAGAATCATAGCTTCAATCTCGTAGGGAAGGGAGAAATGAGGCTCGCCTGTTGTAGGCCTACATGTTGTTCGATAATTCTAGAGGACTGTAGGCAACTCCTCAGTCCAATTACTTTTTAGGGCCTCAAGTTGCTTTTTTAAGGCTTGTTTAATCACTTTATTAGTGGCTTCAACTTGTCCGTTTGCTTCTAGATGATAGGGGCATAGTAGAGGTTCTTAATTCCGTTTTCTTCACAAAAGGTCCTACTATTATTTGTAAATATGCCAAAGCTTCAGCTTCTACCCACTTAATGAAGTAGTCAACAACCACAATTGCATACTGAGTTCCTCCATTTTATTTTGAAAATGGACCTATGAGGTCAACTCCACATTTGGCAAATGGCTAAGGTCCTATTACTGAGATCAACTTATCTGGAGGACTTCGAATGAGTGGGGAAAAACCTTTGGCATTTGTCGCAGGCCTTTGCAAAATCGATAACGTCATTTTTGATTCTCAGCCAAAAGCACCCTTGTCTTAAGATCTTATAGGCTAAAGATTGCCCACCAAATGATTGTTACATACTCTAGCATGAACTTCTCTTAGCACAGCCCGTGTTTTCCTTGGAGTAAGACATCTCAACATGGGTCCAACAAAGCTCTGTTTATGCAACTTTCTGCCTATCAGGGTGAACGTTGCAGCCTGGTATCTGAGCTCCTTGGCCTCCATTCCTAGGGAGCTACTCTCCCTTTTAAGAACTAGATGATAGGATCCATCCAGTTGCTTGTCTGATTGATATCCATAGCTCCCACTCCAGTCTTATCAATTAAGATGGTGGAGAGCTTGCCAATTGATATTCTGCCAAGCTCGCCAGCTCCTTTACTTGTGGCAAGTTTGGTCAATGCGTCTACTTGGCTGTTCTCAACTCTTGGGATTCACATGATTTCATACCACTTCAATCCCTTTAGGCCCTTCATTAGCTTGTCCTAATACTAGGAGAGCTTTTCTCCTTTCACCTCATATGCCCCACTTGTCTAGTTTACAACGAGCTGGGAGTCGGTCTTGATAACCTGCTTTTTAGTCCCAATAATTTGGCCATGTTTATTCCTACCAAGAGGGCCTTATATTCTACTTCATTATTCATTGCCGGAAATCTAAAACTAACTGTTTAACAGTGGTGCTGGCTTGATGGGCTGACCAGAATTATCCCTGCCCTCAAGGCATTCCCAGTGGACGATCGTCATTGAACAGCTCCTAAGCTAGAAGTCTCTAGTTTTCATGATCTAGTTCAGATAGTGTGATCTCCATCATGAAATTGGCAAGAGCTTGCCCTTTGATTGTTGTTCTCGGTTTGTAACGAAGGTCGTATTGGCTGAGCTCAATTGACCATTTGACCAACCTTCTTGACAGGTTGGGCTTTTGAAGCACCTGTCTCAGTAGTGTGTTTGTCAAAACCTCAATGGTGTGCTCTATGAATTTAGGGTAGAGTTTTTTTATGCTACCACCAAGGCATATGTCAGCTACTCCATAGAAGAATATCTGAGCTCTATATCTGATGTAGTAAACTGGAAGCTAAGCGATTCCCTTTTACTGCGCTAATAGATGATTCTGAAACGGCTAAATATAAGGAGGGAGTTTCTCCATGCCGCGGCTTGGACAATAGTAGGGGGAGATGGGTGATGCTTCTTCAACTTATCAAAAGTGACTTGGTAATATTTGGTCCACTCAAACTCCTTGGATTTTTTAATGATGTTGAAGAACTACCTACACTTGTCAGTTGAGTGGGAAATAAACCGGTTGAGTGTAGCAATTCTTCCTGTTAAACACTTGACTTTTTCACCGACCTCCGGGGTTCCATGTCTAAGATAGCTTTAACCTTCTCTGGGTTGGCCTCAATTCCTCACTGATTGGCCATGTACCCAATAAACTTACCAAAAGCTACTTCAAAAGAACATTTCTTTGGATTTAGTTTCATCTTGTAGCTTCTGAGCATTTGAAACATCCTTTCAAGGTCTTTAACGAGCTACCTAGCTTGTAGGCTTTTGATGAGCATATCGCTGACATATACCTCCATAGTTTTACTGGCCTAATCCTTAAACATGGCGTTAACAAGGCGTTGATAGGTAGCTCCAACATTATTTAGCCCAAAAGACATTATTAAATGAGGTGTGGTCCTCATCTTTAGTGTCACACCCCCGTTGCTTATCGAATTTTCTTATTAGGTGATCTGTTTTTATTGGTGGAAACTTTAGTTGATAATTCATATTTACAACGCGGGATGAGACAAACTAACAAGTTGGTTGATTACCATATAGTTTTAAATTCCAAAGTAACTTTATGACTAAACTCATCACGTCATTAAAAATAATCTAACCTCTCATGAGCCTCTTTTCCTTTCTTATCTTATGATTAGTTAGGAAATAAAATTGGATATCTATCTTTTACTTTTGTTTACTACACAACTATATCTAAAATTTGCGTAAAGAACAAATTATGTTAATAAACTTATTTTATTATTAACTTGCCGAGTCATGTGATTGGAAAGCCTTTACATGGAAAATAGGTTCCCAATCTATACAAAAGTCATTCATTGTAGTACATAATGTGTTACATATTCAAGCACCTAGTTTATTCTAATATCATATTGTCATATTAAGTGAAAAACATAGGTTTATCAACCATAAACTTATCATGATAGAGGTGGGCATGAGTGTAGGCACAATACACATTAAGCTCATATGTAGTGCTTAAATACATTAGGAGTTGCGGGGCATCCTCATAGTAACCCCATAAGTCCGTTTCTATTACTTGAGATATCCTACTCCCACTCAAGTTTTCACTCCATGTCTCGGCTTGCCTTTCGAAGTCCTTGCGGATGAACATCTACAAAAAAATAATTAAACATTGAGTGAGTACTATGTATCCCGTGAGTAACATAATGTTTTGGTTTGCCAAGAGATTTCAAGGAAAACCATTTTACAATTGTAAGTCCAATAAGTAAAAGATGCACAAACCTTTTCAAATGCATAATAGGGCCCAAACACTAGAATCACCTACTACCCGTAGCACGCAA
The DNA here is from genome assembly GCA_963692815.1 of Nyctanthes arbor-tristis. NCBI lineage: Eukaryota > Viridiplantae > Streptophyta > Magnoliopsida > Lamiales > Oleaceae > Nyctanthes > Nyctanthes arbor-tristis. The sequence goes on along the minus strand of CAVNYN010243857.1, from coordinate 4,399 downwards.
TAATATCATTCAAATGCCAAGTTGCTCATGGCAATACAATGATACGTGGATCCACAATAACTCCGATTGACCCTTACTGAAGTCTCAAAGAGCATTATCAATCAAATCAAATTAGACACCATACTAATCGTTCCTATCCCGGGGTCATGGAATAGGTCATAGAATGGGAACAATTCAAAGCAATTCAATCCAGAGCGGGTAGGGCAATGCTAGTGATTTGTATGCAAGAAAACATTCCATTCCTTATCATAATAAGACACCAAACAATCATTCTTTTTGTAAAGTAATGGCATGCCACTGGAAACCAAGACATTAGTTACTCACCTTGCTCTCGTCCCTTTTAAGGATTAGTGGATGTTTATACGTGGCAAAATACCTTCAAATCCTTGAGTATTCCTCAAGTAAAGTAGCTCTCCAAGTAAGGTTTTATATGTATATAGAGAAAGCTTTGTTTGGAAGACAAAGGATGTGTTTTAGAAGGCTTATTGACGATGTTCTAAGCCTACCTCAATTTATGGACGAATTTCCCCTTCTAAAAATCCTTGGATTTCACCAATAAAAGAGCCTCCAATTGTCTCTAGGTCATTAATACATAGCCAATAAAAATAAGTCCAATTGGAAGTTCATGAGAATTCTTGCTAGTAAGAATGCCAAGTGTTCTCTCATAGATCGGAAGAGCGTCGATTCTAATGGTCCAAGTATTCTCTAGATCTTTCTACTTATCACTTAATGAACCCTTCAACTTAATACATTCTATAATTAAGTCCTTGGCTTTTCGACTATACCACTATACTATCACATTTTTTTTATTTAAGCATTCTTTGGTCTCAAACTCATCACCCGATTAGCCTTTGTCTTTCTTTTGGCAACATTACCAACCAATGAATATAGTTGATACAAATTCAAGAAATCGTTTTTCATCCTCATTAAAGCATAAAAGAATGTTACCAAATTCCTATCAAGTATCACGGCTAATTAACCAATTACAAAAATGTTCTCAAATTCTTATAGCATGTCTCAGCTAATTATCCGTAAAATTACTCACCGAGTTCTTATATTTAATCATCATTCAAGATTTAATTCAAAATAAAATTTTCAAACTTTCGTGGAGTGTTACATTTAGGGCATATGGGAATCTGATAAAACTAAGGACGTTATGGCATACTTTTGCATCCATCATTTGGTCAACCCTTAGTAAGAGGGAGGTATCCTTTAGGCATGCTTTATTCAAATTTTTATAATTGATGCATATCTGCCATGTCTCATTGCTCTTCTTAACAAGCACGAGGTTAGCTACCTACTTGGGATGTAGAGCTTCGCTAATCAATCTGTTCTCCAGGAGCTTATCATCTTCTTTAGCGAATGCTTTGCATTCTTCAATATTAAGAATCACCTCTTCTGCTTCACAGGTCTAGCACTAGGATCGATACTGAGTCTGTGACATGCATGCTTGGGTCAATTCCCTCTATATCTTCATGGGCCCATGCGAAGAAATCCAAGTTGAAAATTGAATAAGCTATGTACTCATTGGTTCCTTTGGCTCAGCTCTGATCCTCAGCTCCACTTCCGGCCTAGAACTGTCTAGCTTCACATAGTGGAGCTTGTCTCCAAGGTGAGCTTGTGCCCCTGCCTTATCAGACTTGGGATCAAGTGAGTAGACCTCTGGGGCAGGCGAGGTTCCTACTGCATAATTCAATTTGCATTCTCTGGCTGCTTGCTGGTCTCCTCGTATGGCGATTGTGCCATGCTCAGTCAGGAATTTCATCATATAATAGAATACTGAAGTCGAGGCTCTGAGCTCATAGAGAATAGGCCGTCCTAATATGGCTTTGTGATTTGATATGGCATCGACGGCCACAAAGTTTGCCACAATTCTTCTTCAGCATGGTTCCTTTCCCAATTCAACAAGCAGTGTGATCTAGTCCTTAGCTTGACAAAATATCCCATGAACACTTCAAGCCTGGTACCATATGGCATCAAGTTTTTTGGTTAATATTCATCTGATTGAAAGTCTTCTAATAGATTATGTTCAAGGAGTTACCATTATCTACCAAGGTCTTATACATTTTAATTCCTGAAACTGACATTTATGACAAGCGCATCTGCGTAGAAGTGTAGAGTGCCATATGCATCTTCGTCATAGAAGATGAAATAGCTTATTTAAGTACTGAGGGCTCGTGCGGTGAATAGCTGGTAGTAATTCTGGGCTTCTCTCACAAAACCATGGGCATTGGTGAGGATCTCAGTTGGAGGTCACTTCTATAAAACTTGGGCATTGAGATCTGCCTGGGACAATCTAGAGCTTGTTTGAAGCTCTTATTTTTTCAATTTATAAAGGAAATTTATAATGAGTGAAAATGAGTAGTAGAGGTTTAATTGAAGTTTGAAATGTGTGGTTATTGTTGAGTAGTTGTCAAATCAACAGTCAAATCATGGTAGGTGAATTTATAAAGAGAGAAAATAAAGAGGTTCAAACAACCCCCTAATCTGTCATGTCCTTGGTGATTAGCTACATATACACTGAGATATCTTCTCTCGATGAGCTTCTCAATTTCCTGCTTGAGGTATTGACATTCATCTGTATATGCCCTATAGCTCTATAGCATTTGCAATATTTTGACTGATCAGTATTCTTCAAAGACTTGTTGGTGGGCTTAGCCTTTAGCAATATTAGGTCGTTCTTCAGGAGATCGAAAATATGTTCAACAGAAGCATTAAAATTGTTGAATGGTTTTGAGAAGGTAGATGGGCCCTCATTCCTTCGTTGGTCCTTCCTACCTTTCTGATCCTTCTTCTCGGTTTTTGTAGGTCACACAACTTTGGGACATCCTTCAATGGCCTCTTCAGCACTGGTATATATTTTCTGCTCTCCTCAAGAGCTCCTTGTAGATGTATGGCGGATATTCATGCATAGCCTACTAGAAGTAGGCAGCTTTGCTCAGGTTCGACTCTACTACAATTAAGAAAGACTCATCGGCTACCTTTTCCATTGTAATGACCTACTTGTTGAAGCGGTCTAAGTAGATCTTCAGGGACTTTGATTTCCCCTATTTAACCTTTCCTAACATTTCTTTAGGGGTCGTTTTGGCCTTTGGTCCTATGAATTGTGTGGCGAACTCTAAAGAGAGCTACCCCGAACTGTGTATAGAGCCTGAAGCTAAGTTTTCGTACCAGGTTTGGGCATTGATAAGTGTATTTTATATGCAAAAATACTTCTCTTAACTTATGCAATTCTACATAAAATCGAGCAGATTTCTACCTAATTTGTGTGGATATTGTTCATATAGGTGAAAAGCTCAAATTGGAGTGATATTAAATGAAAAGGATGATTTTTGAACCAAATTGAGACTTTACATTCAAGATATAGCATCAATGTGTGATGTCTTGAGAGTTTGGGGTGAAAAGATCAATGTCAACAAGTTTGAGGACTATATTGCACTTTGGGAGAACTTAAAAGAGACTATTTGGGTCGTAATTGAAGAGTTCGAGGACCTTTGTGAAGCATTCGAGAAGTTTTAGACTTGTATAAATGAAGAAAAAAGTTAAAAAGGACCATTGCTGAAAGAAAAAGTCAAATCAGGGACTGAATCGCGCGTGCTGAAAGCAGGGCGCGGGTGGGCGCGGCAAGAAAACCGTCCCCTACTCGCGGCCTAGCCAATTTCTCTACTGGGGGTGGGTAGGCCGCGGCAAGCAAACCGCCCCCTACCCGCGGCCTGTATCGGGAGACGCCGTTTACGCGTTTTCGGGCCCTTTTTGACACATTCTAGGGTTCTAATGCCTCCCCAACTATAAAAGAATGAAAACCCTTCTGTCAAAGGGGATTCAACGCAGAAAATCATTCTTGAGGGCTAGGAGATTAGAGCAAGGGCTTGGAGATTGACGCCGGGAATTGCGTGAAGATTGAAGAACAGAGTTCTTCGTTTGGTGCAAATGTTTTCTTCATTATTCTTCATCTTTTATTTGCAAAAATTTGTATTCAAACCCGACGAATGCTTATGTTATGAATTCCTTTATTATACGTAACTAATTTGCCTTGTTGAGACAATCGATAAAGCAATATGCATGTTTTGATTGAGTTAATCCCTTTCATGACTCTAATTGTTATTGCGTGCTTATTTTCTATTGTGATATGTAATTACCTTTTATGAGCCTGATCAACTTGTAATTGCATTAGTGAATTCGTGAGGAAACCGAGAGGTAAGTCACCAATTTAACACTTCAATAGGAAACATAAATTGCATAGAAGATAGAGATATACTTTTATAATTTGTGTGACCACAAAAATGGTTTCTTGTTAACTAATGCACTCAACTAGGTTGAAATTCACATAGAGATATAGTGGGTTTACTTGGTTGGGTAGATTTGAATTTGCTCGAGAGAGGTTTTCAATTAAACTTAT
>CAVNYN010243853.1:0-23740 GCA_963692815.1 Nyctanthes arbor-tristis | reverse complement strand
CGATCTCATTTGAACCCAAAACAGCCTTAAAGCTGCAATGAACCGATCTGTCTAGCTTTTGGGTCGGCAGCATCCGGCGGTTCTACCTGAGTTTCAAGAATGGCAGGTAAGGAACTGAGCTTGGGACATTCCTTCATGGTATGCGGCCCTTTGTATACAAAAGATCGACTCTGTAGGACAAATAGACCCTGCTTCTTGTCCTCGTACTGTTTCCAGTATGTATTTTCTTTAGAACCACCAGCCGTATAATCAGGTTTAGAGTTGAGCTAAGAGTAGTTCTTACCTTGTTTATTTTTCTGTCCATCCCTACCTTTGCTTACAGCATTTTTGGGGCTCTAGTTGGATTGGCCAGCTGTTTCGCCTACTGGAAGTCTGTTAAAGACTCCGCAACAACAACGGCTTCATCAATGGTCTTGACTGCACGACACTACAATTCCTGATGTAACTAGTGAGCATAAACGTCCATGCTTCTAAAATCATTTTTCCTATCCTCTTCCGATCTTAAAGTGCTTTTTCATTTTGCTCTCCATTCTTCTCTTTTTGCCACCACTATCTTTCTTCCTTTACATAAAAAGCAAGATTCTTTTGTGGTTTTTATTAGATAACACTTGGAAGCAGTTTAATTTTCTACCCAGTGCAATATACCTAATGGAACCTCTTACACCTTGTAAGCTTGCTGCATTTGTACTAGGTAGTTCATCTTCCAACAAGATTCATATTAAACCAAAGCCATCCACATGTCCAACAATGTCCTCATCTAAGAGAACATTACTAGGCTTAAGATCACAATGGACGATAGACATTTCAAAATGGTAATGAAGAAAATCCAGTGCATAGGCAACTTCAATTGCAGTGCTTAATCTTTGAACAAGGCTTGAATTTCTTGGTTGAGAATTCACATGAATTTCTTGTCCATCAATTGGATGCATCCAATCTTCCAAAGTGTCATTGGCCATGTATTCATAGGCTGCCTTTAAATCATTACCTCTTTAGTCTATACTAGAGAATGGGCTTCATACGTTGACGAGGTTTCAATGCCTAATGTTCATTAATGCCTCACACTCAGCAATAAAACTCCTAGAAAACTAACCCAAAAAGCTTCCAAAACTGAGCAAATAAACCTCAGAGAAAGCATGTATTGCTTGTAAATAACTGTGAATAACTGTGTTGCCTGTAAATAACTGTGAAGTTACATCTGAAAGTAAATTTCTTATTAACTCTCTAGCAGGAACATTTTTTGGCCATTCTTCTAAACCAAAAAAGAAATAAAATAATAAAATCCATAATTAATGTTAAAATGCCTAGTACTAGGAAGATAAAAGGTTTAGTGACATCAGTGAAACTGTACTTAGAACTCATTAAGTGGCATTTTGGAAAGTGCACATCAGATATATTTAGTTCCCAATTACTAAAATCGCACTAACATTCTTGAAAAAGCCTATCTCAGGTAACACACCATTGCAATCATTGAAAGATAGGTTTAAACTCAGAAAGTTGAAGTCACCAAGAAACTCTTGAATTTTACCTGGTAAGCAATTATTGGAAAGATCTAAATATTCGAGACCTCTCATAGAACTCAAAGGAGGAATTGTTCTGTTAAATAAGTCTTCTTCCATGTATAATCCCTCTAACAGAACAAAAAGAATGAAGGAACTAGGAATCCCAGCCGACAACATGTTGTAAGATTTCCGGCTTCAATTGGAAGGGAACTAGTGAACTATTTAGCACTAACAAAATTTTTCATTGTTTATAGACTTGTGAACATGTTATACAAAATTAAAAATCATATGTACTATAAGCAATAATCTCTATAAAACGAGAAAGTAATGAATTACCTCAATTTCAGGTTTAATTTTAGAAGTTGTTTGATGACATAATGTGATCCTTGCGTAGTGTAATATCACGGTAAAGTAAGGTTTGGCATATCAGCGTAGATACTATTCAAGCGATTTTGATCGTATTTTTCTCCAAATAGGTATACTTGATCCACGACTGAATGGAAAGTAAAGCCTACAGCGAACATGTCGGTGACCTCTGAGTAGACTTCTTTCTCAAATGTTCAGAAGCCTGTTAACTTGCAATATTCAAATCTGCATACAATAAAGTACAAGAATTTTCATGCCATTAACAAAAGTGAGGGGTATATTGGCTTAAAGAAGGACACAGCAAAAAATATTTTCATGTACTTGTAAATGGAAATAGAAATAGAAATAGAGTGGTTTAGATTCATGAAAAAGGAACTGTCTTAATTGATGAAGCTAAAATTAGAGACTTGGCCGTGAATTATTTCCAAAAGTTGTATGAGAGGGGCCAATGTATGAGGGACCAAAAAGGATAGATTTTAGCTATTTGAAAAGGCTTAAAGCTGGAGAAAAGATTGTTGAATCATACATCACATGGAACATTGGTAGAGGAGATTGTTCCTTTTGGAATGATAGATGGGAAGGGAATGAACTTCTCTTTAATAAAGCTAAAATGGCCCCTGATTAACATGAATGTTAAATATTTTTTCTGTGGAGGAGCTTGGGATTCGAATTAATTGTCTCAGTGGTCACATGCTAGGAATGCCGAAAATATATGCAATATCCCTATGTGTTAGGACGACTCTATCCTTTAGTATCTTTCTAAAGAGAGTTCTTTCAATCTAGCTACCATGATGGACAACACTAGGGGAAAGCATTCTAAACAGCGAATAGGTAAGTTGACTTTGTCATGCAACACATATTTAACTTAACTGTAGCGTCCAAATCCCAGTGCTGCTCCACTAAAACAATGGAATATGTTTTCTTTGAAATTCATACTGTAAAGGTTGTCTGGAGGCACTTCTCTTCTATATGTGGTGTTAAACATTGTAATGTGAAGAATTTTTCTTAAGTACTTCAGGCATGGACTATGTCCTTCAAAAGAGCTAGCAGGGGAAAGCTCCCATACCATCCCTCTTTTAATTGTGTAGTCTTTCTAGTGTGGGAGGAATGAAGCTGAACGTTGTGATAGAAGCATGAGTAGTAATTGTTGGATCCGGTCACCCCCTATCAAGAACTTCCGATCTCTTATACGAGAAACCAAAAGAATTCATAATTATGTAAAACAAGAAATAAAAACAATTTAGATGAGCAAACGATAACATATTGGTGTACGAGAATCATACCCTTCAAGCGTAGTGGTAGATTCACAAGCAATATGAATTGGCAAGACCTTTGTAGATGTTCTCCACACCCTCTAGCCTTCTCCAATGTTCTTCTTTGAAGAACCACTCTTAATTTCACTCACTTTTGTGTGTGGTCAAAAAATTGCTCAAAGGAAAAAAAACCCTTGCACCCATTCCATCTCATGGAATAATTAATAGGAGTTAAAATGAGAGTAAAGATGGAAAAAACTTTTATTCGTCCAAGATTTATTCTTGGACCAAAATGAATTCTACCTTCCTATTTCATTAAATATGAAGGTATCAACACTAGCAATAGGTCAATATTCATTTGAGTGAAAACATGATAAACCACAACTCTTGTAATTTAATCCCGGCTCTTATTTTTGAAGCCATTGAAAGGACATGATCGGACTCAATTGACTTAAGCTCCAATAAATTATTTTTGACTTAATCAACTCTTGATAAATCAAATCTAATTCATTAACTCCATTCTACTCCACTAAAAGAACGAAATTGCACTCTTAGGTCAGCTGAAATTACTGAAGGAACTATTTCAATAATAATAATAATCCTCTAACAACTTAATCTTACAGGTGACCCTCGTCAATCATTGCAAATATTTTAGATTGGGCTAAAATGACCAAGATGCGCCTTTTCAAATATGCTTAATATCTCATATTCAATTTCTAATTAAACAGCTCATTCTGATCACATCACAGTCATAATTCAACTGTACCAGTTGAAATACTGAGCTTAGGTTTACTGTTTAATAGAAATTCTATAAGAGTTCATAATCATGCCTAAATGGTTGACGCATTCCATATTACAAATATATGTTCCTCGTTACGTCAGTTTTCAATTCCCAAAATACTGAGATATTGATCAAATAATTTTGATCTCACTCATTGGTATTCAAAGAACTTCAACTTAATAATCAAAGTTGATAATCTGTTCAGGATTAAGATCTCATGTATAATCTGTTAAATAGAATTCTATTTGTCGTGGTCATCGTCACAAATTGAATTCTATTTGTATAGTCCAGTCCAATATATCCAATATACTTTTAATCTTTACTACGAAAGTCAAAGATAGACTTTAGTAAAAACTAAGACAACCTTATCAGAATAAATTTTCCGTTAATTTATTCACTAGTTGTGGACATACAATTTTAATTGTATTTTTTAAATTAAATCTTTCCGTACTTAACAACTTAAGTACTCAACCTAAAATATCTTTACAATTATCGAACAATAAATTAATATGCGATAAATGAATTAAACATTTATTTACTTCAAATGTCATCAAAATACTTATTAATATGTGAGACATGTTAAGTATTCACATTCGTTCAACGTGTTTTTCAAAGCTTTTCACAGGTAAGCTTTTGGTGAAGGGATCTGTAAGATTTTTAGCTGAAACAATCTTGAACACTATCACGTCTCCCCTTTAGACTATCACTCTGATTAAGTGATACTTTCGCTCAATATGTTTTCCATATTGATGGCTCTTTGGTTCTTTCACATTTGCTACCGTACTACTATTATCATAGTATAGTGTCATTGGTAGTGAAGCTGTAGGAACCACTTCAAGTTCTGTGAGGAACTTCCTTAGTGACACCGCCTCTTTTGCTGGCTCGCAGGCTGCTACATATTCTACTTCCATGGTGGAATCAGCAATACAAGATTGCTTAACACTCCTCCAAATAATAGCACCACTGCTCAAGGTAAACACTGAACCTGACGTGGACTTACAAGAGCCCTGTTAGCCTGAAAATTAGAATCAATATATTCTATAGGGACCACCTTTTCAGCTGAGAGAACTAGCATATAGTCTTTAGTTCTTCGTAAGTACTTGAGTATATGCTTCATAGCGGTCCAGTGCTTTGGTCCAAGATTTGATTGATAATAGTGCTCTGGTCCAGGATTTGATTGATATCTACTGACTATCCCTATAGTATAGCAAGTATCTGGTCGAGGCAAAGCATAGCATACATGAGGCTTCCTACTGCTGAAGCATAAGGAACCTTCTTCACGTATTCCACTTCTTTGGGAGCCTTAGGGCAATTTTCCCGTGATAACTGAATTCTATGTCTAAAAGGCATTTGACACTTTTTGGAATTCTACATTGCAAACTTGACTAGTATTTTCTCAATGTATGTGGCTTGTGATAAAGCTATTTGTCCATTCTTCCTATCCCTTAAGATTTGGATTCCAAGAACATAACTAGCTTCTCCCAAGACTTTCATATCAAACTATTTGTGCTAACCAAATTTTGACTGTAGTTAATGCCCATACATCATTTCCGATAAGCAGGATGTCATCAACATACAATATGAGGAAAATGACCTTACCATCTATAATACGTTTATAGACACAAGGTCCTTCAAGATTTTTATCAAAACCATAACCTTTTATAGTTTGATCAAATCTTATGTTCCAAGATCGAGATGCTCGTTTAAGCCCATAAATAGATCTCTTCAATTTGCATACTTTATGCTCTTGACCCTTTTGGATAAAACCGTTTGATTGTATGATGTAAATAGTCTCGTCAAGACTTCCATTTAGAAAAGCAGTCTTGACATCCATTTGCCAAATGTCATAATCATAATGAGCTGCAATGGATAAGAGAATTCTTATAGACTTAGCATGGCTACAGGCGAAAAGGTTTCCTCATAATCGACTTTTGTCACTGGGTAAAACCCTTAGCAACCAATCTAGCTTTAAAGGTTTCCACCTTTCCATCTATACCTCTCTTTCTTTTGTAGACCTATTTGCATCCTATAGGTTTTAACCCAACAGGTGCATCTATAAGTTCCCAAACAGTGTTTGTATACATGGATGTCATTTCTGCATCCATAGCACATTTCCAAGAGTCTGCATCTATATCTTCTATCGCTTTCTTATATGAGGTGGGGTCCTCTTCCTGCTCAATAGAGACTGCTTCAAAATATTCTCCCTATAGCAAGTATCTAGAGGGTAATCTTCCCATTCTCCTACTACGTCTAAGCTGCGGAATCTCTTGAACAACTAGATCGATTGGGTTTTGCATTTCTACTACTTCTCTTGTCTCCTGGTCTTGTATTTCAGTTTCCATACCCCCCTAGTAAAGGTGGTGACTGAATCATAGGAGTTTGTTCCTCTTGAACTTTTGGTGCAACAAAGCTAGTGGGTACAACCGACAAAACTTGAGTTTGTCTCCTACTAGGAAAATGCAGAACAAAATCTTGAGTTGCAAGTTCTACGCGGATCTCTGGAGTAGATAAATTGGAACTATTTTCGTTAATCTTTTCCAATAGTACCTTACTTTTAGATTCATGCTCTTCTATGTATTTATCCTCCAGGAAAGTTGCATTTGTACTCAGAAATACTCCCTATCTTGGGGACTACAGAAGGAATACCCTCTTGTTCCATTTGGATCCTATAAATAAACATTTTTCTGATCTTGTTTCCATCTTATCCATCTTTCCTTTCAACACATATGTTGGACATCCCCATATCCAAATGTGAGGTAGATTATGCTTTCGCCCGTTCCACGTCTCTAGAGGTGTTTTAGGAATAGATTTAGATGGTACTAGATTTAACAAGTATGCTGCAGTTTGTAGAGCATATCCCCAAAAAGAAGTAAGCAATATAGAGAAGCTAAGCATTGACCGAACCATGTTTAACGGGGTTCTATTTCTCCTTTCAGCAACACCATTTTGTTGAGGTGTACCTAGTGCACTTAGTTGGGATAAGATCCCACTTTCTGAGTAAGTCCTAAATTCATTCCACCTCGATCAGATCAAAGTACTTTGATACATTTAACTAATACTTCAGCCTTAAAGGTTTTTAACCTTTCTAAAGCTTCAAACTTGTGGGTCATTAAGTAAACATGTCCGTATCTAGACTAATCATCTGTAAATGTGATGAAATACTCATAGCCACCTCTAGCTTGTATGTCAACAGGATCACATACATCAGAATGTACCAATTCCAAGACATCATTTGCTCTATTCCCCTTAGAAGAAAAAGATCTTTTGGTCATCTTATCCTCTAAACATGATTCGCAAATTGGTAGAGGTTCCACCTCTAAGTTATTTAGAGGACCATTATTTACCAATCTTTAAATTCTGTTTAGATTAATATGACCCAGTCTAAGGTGCCACAAATATGTCTCATTGGTTGGAGATAATTTTCGCCTTTTTTTGGCAATGGTGTTGTTTATAGAGCTATTAGCACAATTCAAAACATATAAACCGTTAACTGGTTGCTCCTTGCAAATAAGAGCTTTATTCAAATTAATTTCAACCGTGAAGCAGGAAAACGAAACCGAATAACCTTGCTCTTATAATCTGGACACGGAAATCAAATTCCGCTTAATGTCTGGAATGAAATAATAGTTTTTCAAAATAACAAATTTATTGTGCTGAAAATAAAGGTGAATGACTCCAACTGCTCTAGCAGGCACCACTGCTCCTGTGCCAACTCGAAGAGTAAACTCTCCTTCACTTAGTTCCCTAGTCACCTAGAACCCCTATAAAGTATTGCAAATATGATTAGTAGCTCTAGAATCTACAATCCAGGCATCAGTAGAATCAACCACCAAGCATATTTCAATGGAAGATAACTCACTAGTAGCCTGCTTCTTGGAATCTAGGTACTTTGAGCAGTTTCTCTTCCAATGTCCTTTCTGGTCACAGTGGAAACATATTCCTTTGGCCTTCCCATCTTGTTTTGCTTTCTTAGCTATTGGCTATGTGCCCTTCTTTCCTGACTTCTTCCTTTTATTGCCTCCTTTGCCTCTCAGCTTGGAAGAGGATAGGTTAGAAGTGAGAGCCAAAACATCACCAGTTTTAGTCTTAAGAACATTTTCCGCATTTTAAAGCTCTTTCATTAATTAGGTCAAGGACATGTTCCTATTGTTCATGTTGTAATTTACTTTGAACTGTGAAAACATGTCTGGGAGAGTTTATAAGGCCATGTCAACTTAAGTCTCTGTATCAATTTCTGCCCCTAGTAGCTCTGTCACATTGAACTGAGCGATCAATGCAAGCATATGATCTCTCACGGGAGTACTAGGCTTCATCCGCATGTTCATTATAGATTTAATAGCTGCTTGTCTAGCCTGGCATCCCTACAACATATCTTGAAGGCTTTCCATGATTTCAGCCAAAATGCCCATGCTCTGGTGTTGCTGCTGCAAAACATTTGACATTGAAGGCAAAATGTAGCAACGGGCCATTTCATCAGACTGGCACCACTTATCATAGGCCTCTTTTTGCTTAGTTGTTGAACCAGTAGTGGGTTTATCAAGACATTTTTCAGTTAGCACAAATTTATACTCATCGGCGGTGAGCACAATCATAAGCTTGCGTTTCCATTCGATGTGATTTTCCCCAATTAGTTGATTTTTGTTAAGGATAGTTGGCAGTGTGTTAACTGACATTTTTCTAAAATAAAAATGCATATCAATTTTAGAAGAAATAACTTTCATATATGATGCATGAAGAAATGCATAGTAGACCCAAAAACTACTTAAATATGGCGACGACGTAAAGCTCTAAAATCTTGAACACATCCCTCTTTAGGAGGAGTTACTGCGATTTATAGCTAGGTTGGGACCCTCCCACTAAATTAATACAACTAGCATCTCATGCAATATTAATTTAGTATCACTAAATTTTGCCATTAATTACATCGTCAAGATATTCTTTAGGAATCCCTAACAATGCAATTAATTTAAGTATATAACCCCTTTGTAGATGATTTTCTAAGTTCCAAACTAACCACATCACCTTTAGGGTAATAATGATTAGTTCTTTACTTAAAAATCTAGTACCAAAAACATTATAGTCCTCCTTTAGGGAGATCGGTTATAAAACCAATACGAGGCATATAAAATTTCTTACTAAAGGGCCAATAGGGGAAATCGCGGGTTCATTACAATAATGCACCCTCACCCACTTAACTTTTGTTCCGTTTTGAGTTTTTCTAATTAAAAATTCTCAATTGCTAGTTATATATATTTCATTATTTTTCTAGCACTTAGAAAATAAGTCTAGAAATATATAACATGATACATGATGACAAATATCGGAGTGTTGTTCTATGTGATGACATGTTATATAAATGACATTTATCAAATATGACAATCATATATGAAAAATAAACCAAATGAATAATCTATGGCCCAAAACTTTCGAAAATAAAATTACAACATTATCAAGTTATCAATTGAGCCACAATCCGGCCCAATTCTTCAAACCCATGTTGTAATTCTCCACAATTGACCCAAAGAAATTGAATCTCATTCAATCAAATTGGCCCAGCCCATTTACCAAACATTGTCTCCTTTGTCTCAGTAGCCATGGAATTTTCAGCCAGAAAAACTTCGACAGAAACACCTATTTCTGCAGTTTTAGCCGCCGCCGAAACGCTATCGACACCAGGGAGGCATCACAGCACCCCTGCAGCACCTCAAGAGGTGTCGCAGTAGCCCGGCAACGCCTCACTAGGTTCTACGACTGCACGGTAGTGGTGGCAGTCACTGCACCTAGTGCAATGGACTGCAATCATTGTAGTCTATCTGCTGCCGCTGCGATGGCTGCCATGTCGCAGCTTGCCGTAGCTGCCCTTGTGGGTGGCAGCAGCAAACTCACACCACTGTAGCCCTTCAAGCCCAGCGGCAGATCTGCATTGAAGACGGCTCTTCAGACAGCAACAGCAAGATGGTGATCTGCATTGAACAGATGCAGATTTGCACTCCTAGCTCTTCTTCTTACGGAAAGATACAATTTGGTCCCCAAAAAAAATACAATAGAATCCTAAGTCCCATTTGGGCTCACAAAATTCTAATGCATTGAATTAAAATCAAGAGGGAAATTATGGAGTCGTAATCCACCCCTCTTGTTGCAAGATTTGGGAAAGAATAATCACATCTCAAATGAATAAACTAAGGCCATAGATTATTCATACAAAACATTTAATCTAGTAACAATCACATAAAACCCTAGTACCACTCCAATTAATCATGCTATTATAAATTGTTTTAATTTCAAATACATAATAATGAATTGATTAACCAGGCTCTGATACCAATTGTTGGATCCGGTCGCCCTGTATCCAGAAATTGATTTTCTTATATGAGAAACCAAAAGAATTCATAATTATGTACATCAAGAAAAAAAAAATTAGATGAGAAAACGATAACATATTGGTGTATGAGAATCATACCCTTGGAGCGTAGTGGTAGATTCACAAGCAATACAAATTGGCAAGACCTTTGTAGATGTTCTCCACACCCTCTAGCCTTCTCCAATGTTCTTCTTTGAAGAACCACTCTTAATTTCACTCACTTTTGTGTGTGGTCAAAAAATTGCTCAAAGGAAAAAAAACCCTTGCACCCATTCCATCTCATGGAATAATTAATAGGAGTTAAAATGAGAGTAAAGATGGAAAAAACTTAGTTCTCTCATTTCACCCTTAATTACCAAGACAACATCTTGGTAATTAAGGATGTTTTCCTTTTATTCGTCCAAGATTTATTCTTGGACCTAAATAAATTCCACCTTTCTATTTCATTAAATATGAATGTATCAACACTAGCAATATGTCTATATTCATTTGAGTGAAAACATGATAAATTACAACTCTTTTAATTTAATCTCGGTTCTTATTTTTGAAGCCATTGAAGGGACATGATCGGACTCAATTGACTTAAGCTCCAATAAATTATTTTTGACTTAATCAACTCTTGATAAATCAAATCTAATTTATTAATTCCATTCTACTCCACTAAAAGAACGAAATTGCACTCTTAGGTCAGCTGAAATTACTAAAGGAACTATCTCAATAATAATAATCCTCTAACAAATTAATCTTACATGTGATCCCCGTGGATCATTGCGAATATCTGAGACTGGGCTTAAGTGACCAAGATGCCCCTTTTCAAATATGCTTAATATGTCATATTCAATTTCCAATTAAACAATCCATTGTCTTCACCTCACAATCATAATTCAACTGTACCTGCTGAAATAATGAGCTCAGGTTTACTATTTAATAGAAATTCTATAAGAGTTCATGATCATGCCTAAATGGTTGATAGATCGGTATTACAATATATGTTCCTCGTTACGTCACTTTTCAATTCCCAAAATATTGATCAAATAATTTTGATCTCACTCATTGGTATTTCAAAGAACTTCAAGTTAATAATTGAAGTTCATAATCTGTGCAGGATTAAGGTCTCATGTATAATCTGTTAAACAGAATTCAATTTGTCGTGGTCATCATCACAAATTAAATTCTATGTATATAGTCCAGTCCAGTATATCCAATATATACTCTTAATCTTTACTATGAAAGTAAAAGATAGACTTTAGTAAAAACTAAGACCATCTTATCAGAATAAATTGTCCGTTAATTTATTCACTACTTGTGGACGTACAATTTTGATTGTATTTTTTAAATTGAATCTTTCCATACTTAACAACTTAAGTACTCAACTTAAAATATCTTTACAATTATCAAACAATAAATTAATATGAGATAAATGAATTAAACATTTATTTATTTCATATGTCGTCAAAATATATATTGATATACTCTTGGGCATAAACTAATAGTAATTGCATTATTGACAAGGTTGGGAATCCTATATTTATTACGCATCAGGCTAATGAACGTAATGAAAATTTCAGGAAAAATAATGCTCTGTGGAAAGCTTATTTAACTGAGAGTAATGAGAAATTATGGAGACCTTTAAGGATCATCAGATAGGAAAAGCCTATGAGTAGTATTCTAAAGATAAATACGGATGAAGCAAGGGACATAGGTGCTGGGGGGATTGCTATCAGAGGAGTTGTTAGGGACTCGAAGGTTAGGCTTTGGTAATGTGATGAGTGGCAAAAGTATTCTTAAGGCTGAGATATGTGTCATTCTGAGAGGGCTTCAAATTTGCATAAAAACCAATATAGAGGCTAAATTCGTAGAGGCTGATTCTATTGCTACCATTGACATTATCCACAAAGTTCATGAATGTCCTTGGTTTGTTCAATATGATTTACCCAATATCGACAAATTAAAGAGGAAATCCAGTACCATTTTCAGGCATACTTACATACAAGCAAACATAGTGTACGGCTGATGCACTGGCTCACCTTGTTCTACAAAAGGAAATTTTTGGCATAATTTTCCTTAAAATTTCCCTCATTATGTTAAAGGCCTTATCACCAATTAATTTTGCATTTGATCATTTCCTCTTGTTTAAATTCTATTTGTAACTCTCTCCCAGATCCTTTACCAAATTTAATTTTCCATCTACCCCTACCTTTATTCCTGCTATCACTGCTCTGGGAATTACTTACTTCTCCTTTAGCTTGATGTCACCAACTGCCTTTTTCTATCATTCACTTTCTTGAAGGCTTTTTATTTTTCCCCTACTCACTGCCCTTTTTCCACCAATTTCTTTAGCCCTTTTACTCAGCCTTACATGCTTAATATGGCCTCTAATACCCCCATCTTCTCTATTGTGGTTCCAGGCAAAGGTTGCCCACTGACGTGCTCTCCTTAACCTGAAGCTTTCATTGTCTTTTTCTGGGACACCATTGCACCTCCTTCTCTATGACTATCTCATTCCCACAAGTTGATCGGACTCGCTTGATATTGAGATGCATCAAGCCATCTTCAACCAATTTTTGTTACGTTTCTGACATTAATGAGCACCCCTCTAAGTCCACTAAGAAACTTTATTAAGAGGCTGTAGGTCATATTTACAAGAATTCCGTGGAATATATAGGGTTGGATCTTTCTGTCTCAGAAATTTCTTAAGACTGTTGAACTCGATGCTTTCCAGCATGATTTTTTTGCAAGTGATAGAGTTGGTTGTTTCACTAGCTCCTAGAGGGAAGATATGAGAAGAAAATCCTTTCCTCCCAGGATGTGTCATCAATGCAAACTTAAATGAAGAAAGCCAAGAAAAATTCAAGTGTGTTTTGGTTAAAAGAACTAAGCGTCGAGAAATAAAGGTCGGCTTGTAATCGGCTTACTGGAAGAAGGCAGCTGTCATCAGTATTTTCTCTGAACCCCTGAAAGTTCTAACAGGTTGAATCCTTATGTTTCGAAAAAAGATGTTCTATTCGTGGGATGAAATGGAGATATCATTTGTTTGCCTCTTGATAATGGTTCTTTGTAGGACTCATAGGTAGTAGATTTGCTGATGGTTTTTATGTTTCCTTCTGTCTATAATCCTGAATACTTGTTTTTAGTTATTGTCTTTTAGTGCTCTATTTTCTTGGGGGTTTCCTTGGGGTACGCAGATTTTTCCTCCTCTACTTCTGGTTTGTAATGCTTCTTAAGGTAAATAAACTTTTTTTCAAAAAAAGTAAAAGAACAAAGTATATGGAAATACTGTGGATGATAACAATGACACAAAGAAGATGAATTGCATTTCTTATGTTGAAAAAAAAAAAAATCATTTCAGTATCAAAGGTAGTGTACTCACATGTATTGCTATCAGTCACCTCTATGGTTGAAAATTTCACCTGAAGGGTAGAATTTTGCTCGAAAAAAGGAACACTTTGAGGATTAATATTGAGGATTATGACATTTTGGGTATGCAAGTGTACTACTCCATCAATAATATCCCTACAAGTAACACAAAAAATCCAATGAGTAAAACCACTACAAAGAGAAATCGTAATAACTGCAATATTAGTGATAATTAACAAATACTAACCTCATTGTTTATATCTTGAAGTCCAAATCACTGTGGAATAGATGGAGCTTATATTTCCCAACTGTCTCCTCCCTCCCATGAATCAAATCGTCCAAACTAAATACACATTGCTGAGAAGCACAATATACATAATTTTTTGTGTGCATCATTCCGCACACACAAAAAATGTTTGGATGATCATCGTGCATCTAAAGATATTCCATCCTTCTCTTATTTATCAGATTAAGTAGGATGCGCTTGATGGTTGCTCATCAAAATCCATTAAATATTCCTTAGAATAAACTCATTCTTGCACTTGCATGGACAGTTCCTTCTCATTGGATTCTAACATTCCCATAATCATTGTGTGTATAGAGATACCTTTTGAGAAAATAGGGGAAGGGTTAAGTTAGCATGATACATGAATCATTGACTAAATAGTCACCAGGATTTCCTTTCTTTCTTTCTTTCTTTTTCTTGAACTACTAGAAGATAACAAGAACATGTATCCCTTTGGAACAATTAACTACCATCTTTTAAAAAATTCAAAGAACAAATTGTTAAGCTTCCTAGTTAATGAAACTAAGCATGTTGTCATGACCTAAGTGTTTATATCAAAATCTATAGTCACTTGGAATAAAATCTTAATAGAAGTACATTTTTATCCAAGTTAATAATGGAACAAACCTTTGGCTATTCAAGGCGATTAAATTTTTTGGTGAGCTAGAAGATGTAATCATTTTGATGAGATGGAAAACAATACCAACTTCAACACCTAGAAAGGTACTAAAAGGAAGTTTATGACACAATTCACTAGTGTTTGGTTTGAACACTGTCTAGATAAAACTTAAGAATATTGGAGAAGGGGTGAAAGTTGAAAGTCTAATACTTTTTAGAGATTTGTTTCCATGTTTTTGAAAAAATCAAAATGGTCGTCAATATGAGATGGTAGGAAAGTTGGATGGAGCCAGAGGAAGTTTATGACACGGTATCATGTGTTACTTGAAGTGTATAATTAATTGTAAAATGCCATCAAGTATGGATGTGACTCTATAACTTTAGTACATTCGGTTACTTCCTTAAGATCTAGACAAAAATTTCAATGTGAGTTCATTAATCAAGTTAAGAAATAAAATCGGTTTGTGAGAGGCATCAAGCTCCTAATGATAAACAGAAAAGTAAAAACAAAGGTAAATCTATATATGTATATCTACAAATGATTTTAAGAAGTGTTGTTGTAAATGTGGCAGCGTTGAAAATTTCAGAGGAAGGATTGTTTTAAGAAAAAGCTTAAAAACATATGTGGTTAGCGTGATGGCATAAGAGTTAAAACATTTACAAGAGTTGAAAGATTTACAAGTGCCCGCTGTGAAAATGAACCAACATAGTAGTAGATATAAATTAAGGCTGTTCCTTTCATATGTGGGCAATAGGTCTTGGGTTAAACATATATATAATTGTAGATGGTGTAAAAGGGTACATGGGAAATGACCTAACATGTGATTTAAATGGAAGGGGAGATATACCAAATACAATTTAAGATAGAATGTCTAAGATCCTAAAAGATGTCAAGCATGGACATGAGCTTAAAGGAAATTTAGCTTTTTATTAGTACTTTAATGAAGAGGTCACGTTAACAACACTAGAAATAAATAAGATTGAAATTTCCAAGGGTTCTGTTCTCATTTTGTGAGGCATAAAGAAAATTATTTGCTTGGACTAACTTTCTTCCCCCTTTTAATCAAGAATGCAGGTTTTCTTGAAAAGTGACGCTTAGATAAATTCAACCATAGGCAGTCCTTAGTTAGAAAGAAATATATATAATAATAACAATAAAAATTTATTATCATCATTACAAAGAATTAAGAAGAGTACTGATTGGAGCTCAGTTTTATAACCATATGCATTCAATGATTACTATTCAAACAAAGACTGAAAGAAAACATATAAAAACTAATTCAATCCTTACCTTCGAGCAGTGGAAAAGTGGAGCATCTTAATTGTTGTCATCATCTTATCTCTCATGAAAAACATTTTTCAGCAAAACTGCAAAAAAGAAAAGAAACAGAAAAGAAAAGGAAAAAAAAATAAAAGAAAAGAAAAAGAGAAAGAGTGATATCAAATGAGAAAAAGATAGACCACGATTTCTCAATAAATAAATAACGTATAGTGAAAATTGACACTTCCAAATGTGAAATTCTAGTTATTAGTTAGCTATTTTCTTTCTCATCTGTAAGACTACAAATAATTATTATTGATAGGTGTTTGATTAGCTTCTTTAATTTCCTCATACTAGTGTTTTATTGTATGTTTAATTACATTGAAATAGTTGTATGTGTTTAGTTTGTTTATTTGGAAAAGGACCAAGGAAAAAGTATAAAGAATCGAGTTTAGGCATACTTTGCAAGGATTTTGGGGCTCGGGGACCAAGGTGTTTTGATAACAAAACTTTGAGGGCCAAAAAGAAAGGAAGAAAAGAAAAGTTGTTCGATTTCTGACGCACCCACACTGCAATTGCTTGAAGGGGACAGAACAAGCGATGGCTGCTAATGCAGAATTGGGCAGAAACTTTAGGGTAGACGCACTGCTGCCTAGTGCGCTGGCACCTCCCTGCGCCGAAAAAGAGACACAATTTTCTTTTTTTTGGGGCTCTGCCTTGGGCCGAAATTCTACACAGTTTTGGGACACTTTTGAGGGTCTTTTGAAGAGCTATAAAAGAAAAAGGGACGTGAGAAACGAACATACGCAACCTAAAAGAGAATATTGGAGAAACACTACAAGAAGTTTGCAAATCGAAGATTTCATCTTTGAGATCGACGTGAGCCTGCAAGGCTAAGGCCTCTTCTACCAAATTTGAGGGGGCGTTGATGTCTAAAGATTTGTCTTTCTTTTAGCTCTTTTCTTAACGTTGTTTCTAGTCATCGTCACTTGGGATTGTTGTGATATTCTACCATTTAAGTTTATGATATGTTGGTGATTTTCTTTCAATAGGCCCCTTTAATTAATGCATCCATTTATCAATTGCTAGAATTAGGTTTTCAACACGTAATTGTTGCTTTTCCGGATTTGCTTGTAGCGATTAGCGATTTTAATTACTAGGGATATAAAAACGAGCTCGCGATTTTGTGTACTAGTCTAAACTATTTTTCTTGTTCTACATAGTGGCTTTGCATTAAATTTAGAGAACTCATTCTACGTTGTCCAAGGCTAATAATTTAATTCTACAACTTGTTCGAAGTAGTTATAATTTAAGGAAAAATTCAGATTTTGGAGCATATCATTATTAGAAGTCCCAATTGCATGCTAGGAACATGTTCCTAGAGCTTTAGAATTACTAATCTAGACTCAAATGAACCGAGAATTGGATGTTTCTCCCTATTAATCTTTTCTACTCAATTTATTAGTTGCATTCTTAATTAGCTTTTTCACTTAAATTTTTATTAGTAATTCAACTCTCAGACCCCCAATCTCAAATTAACATGCAATTACTTAATTTATTCACCGTTCTCTGTGGGTTTGACTCTTACTCTACTACTACATTTTTATTTAAATTGAATAAGGAAATTGATTATTTTTGGCACAGTTGACACGTGACCAAAATTTTTGGCGCGGTGGCAGAGGAAGGCATGGTGAATTAAGTGATTTTGTTAATTAATTTTATTTTGTTTTGTTTTGTTTTGTTTATTTGTTTTAGCATAAATTACTTACTGCTCTCAATTTTGCATGACTAGAACTAGTCATCTAATCAATCTCCATTGTTGTTTGATCTAGAACCTGAGAGAACTTTGCACAAGTTGAGAAAAGAAGCTAAGAAATCCACAACTTAAGTAATGGCCGCCAACGATCAAACATTGAAGCAATTGGCTCCTCCAGACCTTAATCAACAACCTCTATGAATTATTTTTCCTGAATTAGCTGAAAGCGCTACTTTCCAATGAAAATTAGGGTTAATGCATTTATTGCCATCTTTTCATGGCCTTGCAGATGAGGACCCCTTAAACATCTCACAGAATTTCATATAGTATGCTCAAGTATGAAACCACCAGGTGTAACTGAGGAGCAAATCAAGCTAAGGGCGTTTCCATTCTCATTGAAAGATATAGCTAAAGATTGGCTCTATTATTTGCCATCGGGGACCATCACTACATGGAATGATATGAAGAGGGTATTCTTGGAGAAATACTTCCTTCCCTCAAAAGCTACGAACACCAGGAAAGAAATATATGGGATTTGGCAACACCAAGAAGAATCTTTGTATGAGCATTAAGAGTGCTTCAAGAAGATTTGCGCTAGCTGCCCACATCATCAAATAAGTGATCAACTCCTAATCCACACTTTTATGAGGGATTATCTACAATGGATAGGAGTATGATTAACGCAGCAAGAACCTTGATTTTCTAATATCCCGAAAAATTCTCAGCAATTTGGCTTCCGTCAGGATGCATATGTAAGAAGGGTAAATTAGATACAGAGATCTACTATTGAACATCAACTGTCTAAATTAACCTATCTTGTTAGGCAACTTGCTGTAGGGAATGCACAACAAATAAAAGCAAGTGGAATTTGCTCTACCATGGGTCATTCAACTGATTCATGTCCTATGTTACAAGAAGAAGGAATTGAGCAGGTCAAGGCTACAGGGAATCCTCCCTTGTAGAACAGACAGCATGACTCTATTCCATCACCTACAATCCTAGATGGGGAGATCATCCTAGCTTCAGGTATGGAGGAAACTAAACCCAAAACTTCTTCCCAAATAGGCAACTGGGGTAATTCCAATCGAGGCCTCCACCGCCACCTCAAAATCCAAGAATGTTATTAGAAGATATAGTTAAACCTTAGCTTCTAACACCTTCAAGTTCTAATGGGATACCAAATCAAGCATCCAAAACCTGGAAAATCAGATGAGTCAAATGGCAACTACTATAAACCATTTGGAGGCTCAAGCAGGGAGTTAAACTACCATCTCAACCTGAAATAAATCCCAAAAATGTGAGTACAATGGCATTGAGGAGTGGGAAAGAGGTTAAGAGTCCTAAAGAGGTAAAGCATGTAAGTGTTAGTAAAGATGCTATCGAGAGAGACATTGAAAAAGAAAGACTAGACACTTCAAGCCCATAGGTAAATCCTTACCCTCCAATTAATTTTCAATCAACTCTTCCTTCTTCTCCTAGCAGGTTAGCAAAATCAAAGAAAGAAAACGAGGAGAAGAAGATCTTGGAGACATTTAGGAAGATTGAAGTGAACATTCCACTGTTGGATGCAGTCAATCAAGTGCCAAGGTACGCCAAGTTTCTCAAGGACCTTTGCACCAATAAATGAAAACTCAGAGGGAATGAAAAGATCAAGATGGGAGAAACTATGTCAGCTGTGTTTCAAAAAAAGCTACCTTTAAAATGCAAGGACCTCGGTACATTTACCATTCCTTGTTGAACAAGTGACAGTAAAATTGAAAAAGCCTTGATAGATTTAAGAGCATCAATTAATGTCATGTTTCATTCTATTTTCTCTAAATCTAAACCAGCTAAAGGAAACAAGTATTATTATTCAATTAGCTAATAGGACTAATGCCTAGCTGGATGGAGTGGTTGAGGATGTGCTAGTTCAAGTAAATGGATTAGTTTTGTCGTTGGACTTTTATGTTCTTGACATGAATGATGAGTCCACCCCTAATCCTACATCTTTATTATTGAAATGATCATTTCTCTACACTTCACAAACTAAGATATATGTGCATAGGGGAACACTCACCATGGAATTTGATGGGGAAGTAATTCAATTCAATTTAATATATATGGTGCTTTGAAACACTCTGGAGATGCATGTTCCGTCTTTCCAATTGAAATTATTGATCCATTTGTGGAAGAAATGTTTCAGTTTAGCTATAGGGACGGATTAGCATTAGCTCTGACTGGGCATCTCGATATAGGAACGGAGAGAGAGTTGGCATTCAGCCAAGTATTAGAAGAGTCAATAGTAGCCCTACATTCTTTGCAGCAGCCCTACATTCTTTGCAGTCTGCGCCAAAAAAGTATGATATTCGTACTATTCAATTGCGGGAATCTGCTAATAGTTTGTTACCTTCTATCGTATCGGCTTTCACATTAGAGTTAAAGCCATTGATGGGTCACTTGAAGTATCTCTACGTTGGAGAAAAGGATATATTTCCAGTGATAATCTGAGTCAAATTAACACTGGAGCAAGAAAACAAGCTAGTGCATGTCTTAAGAGATTACAAAAGAGCAATCGGGTGGACCAATAGATAAGCCCTTCCATTTGTATGCACTAAATATTGCTTGAAGAGGATCTCAAACCAACAAGGTAGGCTCAAAGGAGATTAAATACCCCAATGATGGAGGTAGTGAAAAAGGAGATCTTCAAGCTTTTAGAAGTTGGGGTGATTTATCCTGTTTCTGAATGTAAGTGGGTAAGCCCAGTTCAGGTCACGCTGAAGAAACTAGGACTGATAGTTATGCAAAATCAGGATGGTGAGTTGGTTCCCACCCGGGTACAAACCGAATGGCGGTCATGTAGTGATTATAGGAAAATAAACTCTGGAACCTGAAAGGTCCACTTTCTTTTCCTTCTATTGACTAAATGCTTGAAAAGTTAGTTGGACATTCTCATTATCGCTTTTTAGATGATTTTTTAGGTTATTAGATTGCCATAGCACCTGAAGATCAAGAGAAGACTACCTTCAACTGCCCATTTGGTATGTTTGCTTATCATAGAATGCCTTTTTGGATTGTGCAACGCCCCTACTACATTCCAAAGGTGCATGATGAGTATAGTTTTTGATTACATTGACAATATCATTGAGTTTTTTATGGATGATTTTAGTGTTTAGGGTGACTCATTTAATGATTGTCTGGATAATCTAATTTTAATTTTGAAAAGATCATTGAGACTAACTTGGTTCTTAATTGGGAAAAATGCCACTCAATGGTGGAAATAGGCATGTCTTAGGCCATGTGGTGTTGATAAATGGAATTGAAGTTGATAAATCTAAGGTAGATTTAATTTCTGCTTTACCTTACCCCGTTAGTGTGAAGAATGTTTGATCTTTCCTTGGGCATGCAGGATTTTACCACGTTCGTCAAAGATTTTTTGAAGATAGCTTCATCTTTGTGTAGCCTATTGCAGAAGGATATGGCCTTTGAGTTCGATGAGCAATGCAAGTGGGCATTTGACAAGTTAAAAGAGCTACTAACTTCTCCTCCAATAATTCAACCCTAGGATTGGAGCCTTCCATTTGAATTAATGTGTGACGCCAGTGATTATGATATAGAGGTGGTTCCAGGCTAAAGGGTTGGAAAGGCAACTCATGAGATCTACTATGGATCGAGGACTTTGAACGCTGCACAAGCCAGCTATACTATGGCAGAAAAGAACTTTTATCAGTTGTTTTTGCTTTAGAAAAATTTCAGTCGTATTTGTTGGATACTAAAGTAGTTGTTTTCACTGATCATGCAACTTTGAAGCATCTTCTAGCAAAAAAGGAGGCAAAACCCAGGCTAATAAGGTAGATTCTTCTCCTCCAAGAATTTGATTTGGAAATCAAGCATAAAATAGGAGTGGAGAATGTAGTGGCAGACCACCTTAGTCGGGTAGCTCTAGAAGAAGATGGCACACCAATACAAGAGGCCTTCTCTGACATAGCGGACATGGAAACCCCCTTAGTATGTAGATCTTGTAAATTTTTTGGCAACCAAACTGCTACCTGCTGGATGGGCCAACGCAAATGGGACAAGCGAAAGAGTGATGCTACGGAAACCCTTTTAGTATGTAGATCTTGTAAATTTTTTGGCAACCAAACTGCTACCTACTGGATGGGCCAAAACAAATGGGACAAGCGAAAGAGTGATGCTAAGTATTATATATGGGATGATGCCTACGTTTGGAAAAAATGTGCTAATCAGATAAGAAGAAGGTGCATCCTTGAAACTGAATTTCAGTCAATTCTAACTTTTTATCACTCTTATGCTTGTGGAGGACATTTTGGTCCAAGAAGAATAGCCCAATAGGTGTTAGAAAGTGGCTTCTATTGGCCAACCTTATTTAGAGATACGTACATTTTCTGTAAACCTTGTAATAATTGTCAAAGAACAGGTAAAATTTCCAAAGATATCAAATGCCCCAAAATCCTATTCTTATTGGTGAAATCATTGATGTTTAAGTCATTGATTTTATGGGAACATTCCCTCCATCTTTTAGGTACATTTATATTCTTTTGGCAGTAGATTATGTCTCTAAATAGGTGGAAGCAAAAGCCACCAGGACTAATGATTCTAAAGTTGTTGTAGATTTTGCCAAATCTGACATCTTTAGCCAGTTTGAAGTGCCAAGAGCTATCATAAATGATAGAGGAACCCACTATTGTAGTAGATTGATGAAGCTTTGCTCAAGAAATATGGGGTGCTACATAGAGTCTCAACATCTTATCATCCTCAAATTAGGGATCAAGCCGAAGCATCAAACAGAGAAATCAAGTCCATTTTGGGGAAAATAGTTCGACCTAACAGGAAAGATTGGCGTTTGAGGTTGGAACATGCATTGTGGGCTTATAGAATGGCTAACAAGACACCAATTGGCATGTCCTTTTACCATTTGGTGTTTGGTAAGCCTTATGATCTCCAGTTGAAATTGAGCACAAGGCTTATTAGGCAATAAAGTAATACAATGTGGATTTCGAAAAAGCAGGAACACTTAGGAAGCTTCAATTGTAAGAGCTTAAGGAGTTAAGGAATGATGCATATGAAAATGCTACGATCTACAAAGAAAGAATGAAAGCATTCCATGACTGAAGGATTTTGAGAAAGAGCTTTGAAGAAGGACAAAAAGTCCTGCTCTGTCATTTGCGGCTCAAGCTCTTCCCAGGTAAGTTTCGTTCTCGTTGGGTTGGTCTTTTTGTTGTAATTAAAGTTTTTTCTCACCATGTAGTGGAAATCAAAAGCTTGATGATGGATAAAATTTTCATGGTCAATAGGCATCGACTCAAGCCATATTATGAAGGTTTTCAAGTCTGGAACATTGAGGAAATTGTTTTTGAGGATGAAAAGCCTATAACTTAACTGGAAAGGGGACATTGTTGAGCCAACGACATTAAATAAAGGCGCTACTTGGGAGCCAACCCAAAAGGGAGTTTTATTTCCCTTCTGTTATTTTTTCAGTATCATTGTCATTTTTGTTTATGTGTAATTTAACCTTGCATGTTCAATCTTTGAGGTCTTAAGCTTGGAGACGTGGGGTGTCAAGATTTTCTTTCGAAAAAAAATTTCATTTTTGCGTTCAAAAAAGGACCGAAACCCCCTATCCCCAAACATAACAGCTTTCCTAGTTCTTTTTTCCTTCTTCCTCTCTTTCTTCTCCTATTTTCTCTACAGCGCTCTATAGCTATTCTTCGACTTACAATCAATTGGATTCAAAGCAAAGGAAGCTTTTTCAATTCTCAACTTCTAGTACTTGTACGTTGGTGGGTAGGCACAATTTTTGGGTGAATTTGGTCTCCGATAAAGGGTAAGTTCCTTCCACCTCTTTTTCCTAATTTTATATAATTATGGGACGAATCTTAGATGGGCTTTGCTATTTTCTTGTATGCATATTCTTATTGAGAATTTCTATGATCATTGTGCTTATTATTCTTGAAGATTGCTTGAGAATTTTTCATACTTTAAACCTTACTCGAAAATTTGCACACTAAGTGTTTGATAGAATGCACCAATGCTCCTAAACATTGAATTGATACTTGAAACAATTAACATAGCTTGGTTTAGTATTGAGATTGTTTTTGGAAGCTTAGAGTTCTTGTTTCATTCATCCCTACACGAGCTTATTGCCTTACTCTCATTTGTAGGCCTTTAGCTTTGTTTGGAACTAAAAATTCTATGGCCTCATCTT